>NW_023613906.1:0-36071 GCF_013339725.1 Rhipicephalus microplus
CCGGGTCACCCGCGTGGCAGGCGAATATTATACCACTGAACCACCGACGCCATTTGCTTGCTCCTGCATCATGGCATGCAATATTGCGTAACAGCACGCGTGAGCTTTTCTAAAAATAACGATGCGTCGGCCGGAAATCGAACCCGGGTCACCCGCGTGGCAGGCGAGTATTTTACCACAGAACCACCGACGCCATTTACTGATTCCTGCATTCATGACATTCAATGTGCGTAACAGCACGTGTGAGCTTTTCTAAAAACAACTCTGCGTCGGCCGGGAATCGAACCCGGGTCACCCGCGTGGCAGGCGAGTATTCTACCACTGAGCCACCACTGCCATTTGCTTGCTCCTGCATTCAGGGCATGCATATAAAGCGTAACATCACGCGTGATTACTCTAAATATAACAACGCGTCGGCTGGGAATCGAACCTGGGTCACCTGCGTGGCAGCCGAGTATTCTACCGCTTACAACCAACGCCAGTTGCTTACTCCTGCATTCATGACATACAATATTTCGTAACAGCACGCGTCACCTTTTCTAAAAATTACGATGAGACAGCCGGGAATCGAACCCGCGTCACCCGCGTGGCAGGCGAGTATTCTACCACTGAACCACCGACGCCACCTGCTTACTCCAGCGTTCAAGGCATGCAATATTGTGTAACAGCTTGCATTCATGGCATGAGTATATAGCGTAACAGCACGCGTGACCTTTTCTAAAAATTACAATGTGTCAGCCGGAAATCGAACCCGGGTCACCCGCGTGGCAGTCGAGTATTGTACCACTGAACCACCGACGACGCCTTTTGCTTGCTCCTGCACTCATGACATGCAATATTGCGGAAATGTACGCAGGAACTTTTCTAAAATAAACGATGCGTCGGCCGGGAATTGAACCCGGGTCACCCGGATGGCAGGCGAGTATTCTACCACTGAACTACCGACGCCTTTTGCTTACTCCTGGATTCATGGCATGCATATATAGCGTAACAGTACGCGTGAGCGTTTCTAAAAACAACTCTGCGTGCCGGCAATGGAACCCGCGTCACCCGCGTGGCAGGCGAGTATTCTACCACTGAACCACCACTGCCATTTGCTTGCTCCTACATTCATGGCATGCATATATAGCGTAACATCCCGCGTGAGTTTTTTTAAATATAACAATGCCTCGGCTGGGAATTGAACCTGGGTCACCTGCGTGGCAGCCGAGTATTCTACCGCTTAACCACCAACGCCAGTTGCTTACTCCTGCATTGATGACATGCAATAATTCGTAAAAGCACGTGTGAGCTTTTCTAAAAATAACAATGCGTCGGCCGGGAATTGCACCCGGGTCACCCGCGTGGCAGGCGAGTATTCTACCACTAAACCACCGACGCCATTTGTTTGCTCCTGCATTCATGGCATGCATATATAGCGTAACAGCGGGCGTGAGCTTTTTTTTTCTAAAGATAACGATGCGTCGGCCGGGAATCGAACCCGGGTATCCCGCGTGGCAGGCGAGTATTCTACCACGGAAGCACCGACGCCATTTGCTTGCTCCTGCATTGATGGCATGCATATATAGCGTAACAGCACGCGTGAGCTTTTTTAAAAATAACGATGCGTCGGCCAGGAATCGAATCCGGGTCACCCGCGTTGCAGGCGAGTATTCTACCATGGAACTACTGACGCCATTTGCTTGCTCCTGCACTCATGACATGCAATATTGCGGAATAGTACGCAGGAACTTTTCTAAAATAAACGATGCGTCGGCCGGGAATCGAACCAGGGTCACCCGCGTGGCAGGCGAGTATTCTACCACTGAACCACCGTCGCCATTTGCTTAGTCCGGCATTCATGGCATGCTATATTGCGTAACAGCACGCGTGAGCTTTTTTAAAAGTAACAATGCTTCGGCACGGAATTGAACCCGGGTCACCCGCATGGCAGGCGAGTATTCTACCACTAAACCACCGACGCCATTTGTTTGCTCCTGCATTCAGGGCATGCATATAAAGCGTAACATCACGCGTGAGCTTTTTTAAAGATAACGATGCGTCGGCCGTGAATTGAACCCGGTCACCCGTGTGGCAGGCGAGCAATCTTTCACTGAACCACCGACGCCATTTGCTTACTCCTGCATTCATGGCATGCAATATTGCGTAACAGCACGCGTGAGCTTTTTTAAAAATAACGATGCGTCGGCCGGGAATTGAACCCGGGTCACCCGCGTGGCAGGCGAGTATTCTACCACTGAACCACCGACGCCATTTGCTTACTCCTGCATTCATGGCATGCATATATAGCGTAACAGCAGGCGTGAGCTTTTCTAAAAATAACAATGCGTCGGCCGGGAATTGAACCCGGGTCACCCGCGTGGCAGCCGAGTATTCTACCGCTTAACCACCAACGCCAGTTGCTTACTCCGGCATTCATTACATGCAATAAGTGTAACATTACGTGTGAGCTTTTTTTAAAAAAAACAATGTGTCAGCCGGGAATCGAACCCGGGTCACCCGCGTGGCAGGCGAGTATTCTACCACTGAACCACCCACACTGTTTGCTGGCTCTCGCATTCATGACGTGAAATTTTGCGTATTAGCAGGCAGGATCTTTTCTAAAATAAACGATGCTTCGGCCGGGAATCGAACCCGGGCCACCCAGTGGCAGGCGAGCATTCTACCACTGACCCACCGACACCATTTGCTTACTCCTGCATTCATGGCATGCAATATTGCGTAACAGCATGCGTGAGCTTTTCTAAAAATAACAATGCGCCAGCCGGGAATCGAACCCGGGTCACCCGCGTGGCAGGCGAGTATTCTACCACGTAACAACTGACGCGATTTGCTTGCTCCTGCATTCATGGCAAGCATATATAGCGTAAAAGCACGCGTGAGCTTTTTTAAAAGTAACAATGCGTCGGCCGGGAATTGAACCCGGTCACCCGCGTGGCAGGCGAGTATTCTACCACTGAACTACCGACGCCATTTGCTTGCTCCTGCATTCATGGCATGCAATATTGCGGAATAGCACGCAGGAACGTTTCCAAAAAAATGATGCATCGGCCGGTAATCGAACTCGGGACACACGCGTGGAAGGCGAGTATTTTACCACAGAACCACCGACGCCATTTACTGATTCCTGCATTCATGACATTCAATGTTGCGTAACAGCACGTGTGAGCTTTTCTAAAGACAACTCTGCGTCGGCCGGGAATCGAACCCGGTCACCCGGGTGGCAGGCGAGCATTCTACCACTGAAGCACCGACGCCATTTGCCTGCTCCTGCATTCATGACATGCATATATAGCGTAAAAGCACGCGTGAGCTTTTCTAAAGATAACGATGCGTCGGCCGCGAATCGAACCCGGGTCACCCGCGTGGCAGGCGAGTATTCTACCACTGAAGCACCGACGCCATTTGCTTGCTCCTGCATTCATGGCATGCATATATAGCGTAACAGCACGCGTGAGCTTTTCTAAAAATAACGATGCGTCGGCCGGGAATCGAACCCGGGTCACCCGCGTGGCAGGCGAGTATTCTACCACTGAACCACCGACGCCATTTGCTTGCTCCTGCATTCATGACATGCAATATTGCGGAATAGCACGCAGGAACTTTTCTAAAATAACGATGCGTCGGCCGGGAATCGAACCCGGGTCACCCGCGTGGCAGGCTAGTATTCTACCACTGAACCACCGACGCTATTTGCTTCCTCCTGCATTCATGGCATGCAATATTGCGGAAAGGCACGCAAGAACGGTTTTAAATTAACGATGTGTCGGCCGGGAATCGAACCCGGGTCAGCCGCGTGGCAGGCGAGTATTCTATCACTGAACCACCGACGCCATTTGCTTACTCCGGCATTCATTACATGCAATATTGCGTAACAGCACGCGTGAGCTTTTTTTCTCTAAAAATAACGATGCGTCGGCCGGAATCGAACCCGGGTCACCCGCGTTGCAGGCGAGTATTCTACCACTGAACCACCGACGCCATTTGCTTGCTCCTGCATTCACGGCATGCATATATAGCGTAACAGCACGCGTGAGCTTTTCTAAAAATAACGATGCGTGTGCCAGGAAACGAATACCGGTCACCCGCGTGGCAGGCGAGTATTCTACCATGGAACTACTGACGCCATTTGCTTGCTCCTGCACTCATGACATGCAATATTGCGGAATAGTACGCAGGAACTTTTCTAAAATAAACGATGCGTCGGCCGGGAATTGAACCCGGGTCACCCGCGTGGCAGGCGAGTATTCTACCACTGAACCACCGACGCCATTTGCTTAGTCCGGCATTCATGGCATGCTATATTGCGTAACAGCACGCGTGAGCTTTTTTAAAAGTAACAATGCGTCGGCCGGGAATTGAACCCGGGTCACCCGCGTGGCAGGCAAGTATTCTACCACTAAACCACCGACGCCATTTGTTTGCTCCTGCATTCATGGCATGCATATATAGCGTAACAGCAGGCGTGAGCTTTTTTTCTCTAAAGATAACGATGCGTCGGCCGGGAATCGAACCCGGGTCACCCGCGTGGCAGGCGAGTATTCTACCACTGAAGCACCGACGCCATTTGCTTGCTCCTGCATTGATGGCATGCATATATAGCGTAACAGCACGCGTGAGCTTTTTAAAAATAACGATGCGTCGGCCAGGAATCGAATCCGGGTCACCCGCGTTGCAGGCGAGTATTCTACCACTGAACCACCGACGCCATTTGCTTCGTCCGGCAATTCATGGCAGCTAATATTGCGAACAGCACGCGTGAGCTTTTTTAAAAGATAACAATGCTTCGGCAGGGAATTGAACCCGGGTCACCCGCATGCAGGTGAGTATTCTACCACTGAACCACCGAGCCTATTTGCTACTCCTGCATCATGGCATGCATATATAGCGTACAGCAGGCGTGAGCTTTTCTAAAATATAACAATGCGTCGGCCGGGAATGAACCAGGGTCACCCTCGGTGGCAGGCGCTGTATTCTACCACTAAACCACCGACGCCATTTGTTTGCTCCTGCCATTCACTGGCATGCATATATAGCGTAACAGCAGGCGTGAGCTTTTTTTTTCTAAAGATAACGATGCGTCGGCCGGGAATCGAACCCGGGTCACCCGCGTGGCAGGCGAGTATTCTACCACTGAACTACCGACGCCATTTGCTTGCTCCTGCATTCATGGCATGCATATATAGCGTAACAACACGCATGAGCTTTTTAAAGATAACGATGCGTCGGCCGTGAATTGAACCCGGGTCACCCGTGTGGCAGGCGAGCATTCTACCACTGACCCACCGACACCATTTGCTTACTCCTGCATTCGTGGCATGCAATATTGCGTAACAGCATGCGTGAGCTTTCTAAAAATAACAATGCGCCAGCCGGGAATTGAACCCGGGTCACCCGCGTGGCAGGCGAGTATTCTACCACTGAACCACCGACGCCATTTGCTGGCTCAGGCATTCATGGCGCGCATTATTGCGAAATAGCCACGCAGGAACTTTTAAATAAACGATGCGTCGGCCGGGAATTGAACCCGGGTCACCGCGTGGCAGGCGAATAGTTATACCACTGAACAACCGACGCTTGCTTGCTGGCTCCTGCACATGGCGTGCATATTGCGGAATAGCACGCAGGAACGCTTCCAAATAAATGATGCATCGGCCGGTAATCGAACTCGGGACACACGCGTGGCAGGCGAGGTATTTTACCACAGAACCACCGACGCCATTTACTGAGTCCTGCATTCATGACATTCAATGTTGCGTAACAGCAGTGTGAGCTTTTCTAAAAACAACTCTGCGTCGGCCGGGATCGAACCCGGGTCCACCCGCGTGGCAGGCGAGTATTCTACCACTGAGCCACCACTGCCATTTTGCTTGCTCCGCATTAAGGGCAGCATATAAAGCGTAACAATCACGCGTGAGTTACTCTAAATATAACAACGCGTCGGCTGGGAACGAACCTGGGTCACCTGCGTGGCAGCCGAGTATTCTACCGCTTAACAACCAACGCCAGTTGCTTACTCCTGCATTCATGACATACAATATTTCGTAACAGCACGCGTCACCTTTCTAAAAATTACGATGAGACAGCCGGAATCGAACCCGCGTCACCCGCGTGGCAGGCGAGTATTCTACCACTGAACCACCGACGCCACCTGCTTACTCCAGCGTTCATGGCATGCAATATTGTGTAACAGCACGCGTGAGCTTTTCTAAAGATAACGATGCGTCGGCCGAGAATTGAACGCGGGTCACCCGGGTGGCAGGCGAGCATTCTACCACTGAAGCACCGACGCCATTTGCTGGCTCAGGCATTCATGGCGCGCATTATTGCGAAATAGCACGCAGGAACTTTTTAAATAAACGATGCGTCGGCCGGGAATTGAACCCGGGTCACCCGCGTGGCAGGCGAATATTATACCACTGAACAACCGACGCTGCTTGCTGGCTCCTGCACATGGCGTGCAATATTGCGGAATAGCACGCAGGAACGCTTCCAAAATAAATGATGCATCGGCCGGTAATCGAACTCGGGACACACGCGTGGCAGGCGAGTATTTTACCACAGAACCACCGACGCCATTTACTGATTCCTGCATTCATGACATTCAATGTTGCGTAACAGCACGTGTGAGCTTTTCTAAAAACAACTCTGCGTCGGCCGGGAATCGAACCCGGGTCACCCGCGTGGCAGGCGAGTATTCTACCACTGAGCCACCACTGCCATTTGCTTGCTCCTGCATTCAGGGCATGCATATAAAGCGTAACATCACGCGTGAGTTACTCTAAATATAACAACGCGTCGGCTGGGAATCGAACCTGGGTCACCTGCGTGGCAGCCGAGTATTCTACCGCTTAACAACCAACGCCAGTTGCTTACTCCTGCATTCATGACATACAATATTTCGTAACAGCACGCGTCACCTTTTCTAAAAATTACGATGAGACAGCCGGGAATCGAACCCGCGTCACCCGCGTGGCAGGCGAGTATTCTACCACTGAACCACCGACGCCACCTGCTTACTCCAGCGTTCATGGCATGCAATATTGTGTAACAGCACGCGTGAGCTTTTCTAAAGATAACGATGCGTCGGCCGAGAATTGAACGCGGGTCACCCGGGTGGCAGGCGAGCATTCTACCACTGAAGCACCGACGCCATTTGCCTGCTCCTGCATTCATGACATGCATATATAGCGTAAAAGCACGCGTGAGCTTTTCTAAAGATAACGATGCGTCGGCCGCGAATCGAACCCGGGTCACCCGCGTGGCAGGCGAGTATTCTACCACTGAAGCACCGACGCCATTTGCTTGCTCCTGCATTGATGGCATGCATATATAGCGTAACAGCACGCGTGAGCTTTTCTAAAAATAACGATGCGTTGGCCGGGAAGCGAATCCGGGTCACCCGCCTGGCAGGCGAGTATTCTACCACGGAACAACTGACGGCATTTGCTTGCTCCTGCATTCATGACATGCAATATTGCGTAACAGCACGCGTGAGCTTTTCTAAAGATAACGATGCGTCGGCCGAGAATCGAACGCGGGTCACCCGGGTGGCAGGCGAGCATTCTACCACTGAAGCACCGACGCCATTTGCCTGCTCCTGCATTCATGACATGCATATATAGCGTAAAAGCACGCGTGAGCTTTTCTAAAGATAACGATGCGTCGGCCGCGAATCGAACCCGGGTCACCCGCGTGGCAGCGAGTATTCTACCACTGAAGCACCGACGCCATTTGCTTGCTCCTGCATTGATGGCATGCATATATAGCGTAACAGCACGCGTGAGCTTTTCTAAAAATAACGATGCGTTGGCCGGGAAGCGAATCCGGGTCACCCGCCTGGCAGGCGAGTATTCTACCACGGAACAACTGACGGCATTTGCTTGCTCCTGCATTCATGACATGCAATATTGCGGATTAGCACGCAGGAACTTTTCTAAAATAAACGATACGTCGGCCGGGAATCGAACCCGGGTCACCCGCGTGGCAGGCTAGTATTCTACCACTGAACCACCGACGCTATTTGCTTCCTCCTGCATTCATGGCATGCAATATTGCGGAAAGGCACGCAAGAACGGTTTTAAATTAAACGATGTGTCGGCCGGGAATCGAACCCGGGTCAGCCGCGTGGCAGGTGAGTATTCTATCACTGAACCACCAACGCCATTTGCTTACTCCGGCATTCATTACATGCAATATTGCGTAACAGCACGCGTGAGCTTTTTTTCTCTAAAGATAACGATGCGTCGGCCGGGAATCGAATCCGGGTCACCCGCGTTGCAGGCGTGTATTCTACCACTGAACCACCGACGCCATTCGCTTGCTCCTGCATTCACGGCATGCATATATAGCGTAACAGCACGCGTGAGCTTTTCTAAAAATAACAATGCGTCGGCCGGGAATTGAACCAGGGTCACCCGCGTGGCAGGCGCGTATTCTACCACTAAACCACCGACGCCATTTGTTTGCTCCTGCATTCATGGCATGCATATATAGCGTAACAGCAGGCGTGAGCTTTTTTTTTCTAAAGATAACGATGCGTCGGCCGGGAATCGAACCCGGGTCACCCGCGTGGCAGGCGAGTATTCTACCACTGAACTACCGACGCCATTTGCTTGCTCCTGCATTCATGGCATGCATATATAGCGTAACAACACGCATGAGCTTTTTTAAAGATAACGATGCGTCGGCCGTGAATTGAACCCGGGTCACCCGTGTGGCAGGCGAGCATTCTACCACTGACCCACCGACACCATTTGCTTACTCCTGCATTCGTGGCATGCAATATTGCGTAACAGCATGCGTGAGCTTTTCTAAAAATAACAATGCGCCAGCCGGGAATTGAACCCGGGTCACCCGCGTGGCAGGCGAGTATTCTACCACTGAACCACCGACGCCATTTGCTGGCTCAGGCATTCATGGCGCGCATTATTGCGAAATAGCACGCAGGAACTTTTTAAATAAACGATGCGTCGGCCGGGAATTGAACCCGGGTCACCCGCGTGGCAGGCGAATATTATACCACTGAACAACCGACGCTGCTTGCTGGCTCCTGCACATGGCGTGCAATATTGCGGAATAGCACGCAGGAACGCTTCCAAAATAAATGATGCATCGGCCGGTAATCGAACTCGGGACACACGCGTGGCAGGCGAGTATTTTACCACAGAACCACCGACGCCATTTACTGATTCCTGCATTCATGACATTCAATGTTGCGTAACAGCACGTGTGAGCTTTTCTAAAAACAACTCTGCGTCGGCCGGGAATCGAACCCGGGTCACCCGCGTGGCAGGCGAGTATTCTACCACTGAACCACCACTGCCATTTGCTTGCTCCTGCATTCAGGCATGCATATAAGCGTAACATCACGCGTGAGTTACTCTAAATTTAACAACGCGTCGGCTGGGAATCGAACCTGGGTCACCTGCGTGGCAGCCGAGTATTCTACCGCTTAACAACCAACGCCAGTTGCTTACTCCTGCATTCATGACATACAATATTTCGTAACAGCACGCGTGACCTTTTCTAAAAATTACGATGTGTCAGCCGGGAATCGAACCCGGGTCACCCGCGTGGCAGGCGAGTATTCTACCACTGAACCACCGACGCCACTTGCTTACTCCAGCGTTCATGGCATGCAATATTGTGTAACAGCACGCGTGAGTTTTTCTAAAGATAACGATGCGTCGGCCGAGAATTGAACGCGGGTCACCCGGTGGCAGGCGAGCATTCTACCACTGAAGCACCGACGCCATTTGCCTGCTCCTGCATTCATGACATGCATATACAGCGTAAAAGCACGCGTGAGCTTTTCTAAAGATAACGATGCGTCGGCCGCGAATCGAACCCGGGTCACCCGCGTGGCAGGCGAGTATTCTACCACTGAAGCAACGACGGCATTTGCTTGCTCCTGCATTGATGGCATGCATATATAGCGTAACAGCACGCGTGAGCTTTTCTAAAAATAACGATGCGTTGGCCGGGAAGCGAATCCGGGTCACCCGCCTGGCAGGCGAGTATTCTACCACGGAACAACTGACGCCATTTGCTTGCTCCTGCATTCATGACATGCAATATTGTGTAACAGCACGCGTGAGCTTTTCTAAAGATAACGATGCGTCGGCCGAGAATTGAACGCGGGTCACCCGGTGGCAGGCGAGCATTCTACCACTGAAGCACCGACGCCATTTGCTTGCTCCTGCATTCATGACATGCATATATAGCGTAAAAGCACGCGTGAGCTTTTCTAAAGATAACGATGCGTCGGCCGCGAATCGAACCCGGGTCACCCGCGTGGCAGGCGAGTATTCTACCACTGAAGCACCGACGCCATTTGCTTGCTCCTGCATTGATGGCATGCATATATAGCGTAACAGCACGCGTGAGCTTTTCTAAAAATAACGATGCGTTGGCCGGGAAGCGAATCCGGGTCACCCGCGTGGCAGGCGAGCAATCTACCACTGAACCACCGACGCCATTTGCTTACTCCTGCATTCATGGCATGCAATATTGCGCAACAGCACGCGTGAGCTTTTCTAATAGTTACGATGCGTCAGCTGGGAATCGAAGCTGGGTAACCCGCGTGGCAGTCGAGTATTATATCACTGAAACACCGACGCCATTTGCTTGCTCCTGCATTCATGGCAAGCATATATAGCGTAACAGGACACGTGAGCTTTATTAAAGATAACGATGCGTCGTCCGGGAAGTGAACTCGGGTCACCCGCGTGGCAGGCGTATTCTACCACTGAAGCACCGACGCCATTTGCTTGCTCCTGCATTCACGGCATGCAATATTGCGTAACAGCACGCGTGAGCTTTTCTAAAAATAACGATGCGTTGGCCGTGAAACGAATCCGGGTCACCGCCTGGCAGGCGAGTATTCTACCACGGAACAACTGACGGCAATTGCTTGCTCCTGCATTCATGACATGCAATATTGCGGAGTTGCACGCAGGAACTTTTCTAAAATAAACAATGCGTTGGCCGGGAATCGAACCCGGGTCACCCGCGTGGCAGGCTAGTATTCTACCACTGAACCACCGACGCCATTTGCTTACTCCTGAATTCATCACATGCATTATTGCGGAAAGGCACGCAAGAACGGTTTTAAATTAACGATGTGTCGGCCGGAAATCGAACCCGGGTCTGCCGCGTGGCAGGCGAGTATTCTATCACTGAACCACCGACGCCATTTGCTTACTCCGGCATTCATTACATGCATATAGCGTAACGCGGGCGTGAGCTTTTTTTTTCTAAAGATAACGATGCGTCGGCCGGGAATCGAACCCGGGTATCCCGCGTGGCAGGCGAGTATTCTACCACGGAAGCACCGACGCCATTTGCTTGCTCCTGCATTGATGGCATGCATATATAGCGTACAGCACGCGTGAGCTTTTTTAAAAATAACGATGCGTCGGCCAGGAATCGAATCCGGGTCACCCGCGTTGCAGGCGAGTATTCTACCATGGAACTACTGACGCCATTTGCTTGCTCCTGCACTCATGACATGCATTATTGCGGAATAGTACGCAGGAACTTTTCTAAAATAAACGATGCGTCGGCCGGGAATTGAACCAGGGTCACCCGCGTGGCAGGCGAGTATTCTACCACTGAACCACCGTCGCCATTTGCTTAGTCCGGCATTCATGGCATGCTATATTGCGTAACAGCACGCGTGAGCTTTTTTAAAAGTAACAATGCTTCGGCCGGGAATTGAACCCGGTTCACCCGCGTGGCAGGCGAGTATTCTACCACTAAACCACCGACGCCATTTTTATGCTCCTGCATTCATGGCATGCATATATAGCGTAACAACACGCATGAGCTTTTTTAAAGATAACGATGCGTCGGCCGTGAATTGAACCCGGGTCACCCGTGTGGCAGGCGAGCAATCTTTCACTGAACCACCGACGCCATTTGCTTACTCCTGCATTCATGGCATGCAATATTGCACAAAAGCACGCGTGAGCTTTTCTAATAGTAACGATGCGTCAGCTGGGAATCGAAGCTGGGTAACCCGCGTGGCAGTCGAGTATTATAGCACTGAAACACCGACGCCATTTGCTTGCTCCTGCATTCATGGCAAGCATATATAGCGTAACAGCACGCGTGAGCTTTTCTAAAAATAACAATGCTTCGGCAGGAAATCGAACCCGGGTCACCCGCGTGGCAGGCGAGTATTCTGTCACTGAACCACCCGACGCCATTTGCTTACACCTGCATTCATGGCATGCAATATTGCGTAACAGCACGCGTGAGCTTTTCTAAAAATAACGATGCGTCGGCCGGCAATCGAACCCGGGTCACCCGCGTGGCAGGCTAGTATTCTACCACTGTACCATCGACGCTATTTGCTTCCTCGTGCATTCATGGCATGCAATATTTTGTAACAGCTTGCGTGAGCTTTTCTAAAAATGACGATGCGTCGGCCTGGAATCGAACCTGGGTCACCCGCGTGGCAGGCGAGTATTCTACCACTGAACCACCGACACCGTTTGCTGGCTCCTGCATTCATGACGTGAAATTTTGCGGAATAGCAGACTGGAACTTTTTAAAATAAACAGTGCTTCGGCCGGGAATCAAAGCCGGGTCACCCGCGTGGCAGGCGAGTATTCTACAACTGAACCACCGCTGCCATTTGCTTACTCCTGCATTCATGGCATGCAATATTGCGTAACAGCACGCGTGAGCTTTTCTAAAGATAACGATGCGTCAGCCGAGAATTTAACCCGGGTCACCCGCGTGGCAGGCGAGCATTCTACCACTGAAAAACCGACACCATTTGCTTACTCCTGCATTCGTGGCATGCAATATTGCGTAACAGCACGCGTGAGAATTTTAAAAATAACGATGCGTCAGCCGGGAATCGAACCCGGGTCACCCGCGTGGCAGGCGAGTATTCTACCACTGAACTACGGACGCCATTTGCTTGCTCCTGCATTCATGGCATGTATATATTGCGTACCAACACGCGTGAGCTTTTTTAAAGATAACGATGGTTCGGCAGGGAATTGAACCCGGGTCACCCACGTGGCAGGCGAGTATTCTATCACTGAACCACCGACGCCATTTGCTTACTTCTGCATTCATGGCATGCAATATTGCGTAACAGCACGGGTGAGCTTTTCTAAAAGTAACGATGCGTCAGCTGGGAATCGAACCTGGGTAACCCGCGTGGAAGTCGAGTATTCTACCACTGAACCACCGACGCATCTTGCTTGCTCCTGCATTCATGGCAAGCAATACAGCGTAACAGCACGCGTGAGCTTTTTTAAAGATAACGATGCGTCGGCCGGGAATTGAACTCTGGTCACCCGCGTGGCATGCTAGTATTCTACCACTGAACCACCGACAGTATTTGCTTACTCCTGCATTCATGGCATGCAATATTGCGTAACAGCACGCGTGAGCTTTTCTAAAGATAACGATGCGTCAGCCGAGAATCGAACGCGGGTCACCCGCGTGGCAGGCGAGCATTCTACCACCGAAGCACCGACGCCATTTACTTGCTCATGCATTCACGGCATGCATATATAGCGTAACAGCACGCGTGAGCTTTTGTAAAAACAACGATGAGTCGGCTGGGAATCGAACCCGGGTCATCCGCGTGACAGGCGAGTATTCTACCACTGAACCACCGACACCATTTGCTTACTCCGGCATTCATAGCATGCTATATTGCGTAACAGCACGCGGGAGCTTTTCTAAAAGTAACAATGCTTCGGCAGGGAATTGAACCCGGGTCACCCGCGTGGCAGGCGAGTATTCTATCACTGAACCACCGACGCCATTTGCTCACTTCTGCATTCATGGCATGCAATATTGCGTAACAGCATGCGTGAGCTTTTCTAAAAATAACGATGCGTCAGCCGGGAATCGAACCTGGGTCACCCGCGTGGAAGTCGAGCATTCTATTACTGAACCACCGACGCCATTTGCTTGCTCCAGCATTCATGGCAAGCATATATAGCGTAACATCACGCGTGAGCTTTTTTAAAGATAACGATGCGTCGGCCGGGAATTGAACTTGGGTCACCCGCGTGGCAGCCGTATTCTACCACTGAAGCACCGACGCCCTTTGCTTGCTCCTGCATTCATGGCATGCATATATAACGTAACAGCACGCGTGAGATTTTCTAAAAATAAACGATGCGTCGGCCGGGAATCGAACCCGGGTCACCCGCGTGGCAGGCGAGTATTCTACCACTGAACCACCGATGCCATTTGCTTACCCCTGCATTCATGACATCCAATATTGCGGAAAGGCAGGCAAGAACAATTTTAAAGCAAACGATGTGTCGGCCGGGAATCGATCCCGGGTCAACCGCGTGGCAGGCGAGTATTCTACCACTAAACCACCGACGCCATTTGCTTGCTCCTGCATTCCAGGCATGCGATATTGCGTAACAGCACGCGTGAGCTTTTCCAAAAATAACAATGCGTCAGCCGGGAATCGAACCCGGGTCACCCGCGTGGCAGGCGAGTATTCCACCACTGAACTACCGACGCCATTTCCTTGTTCCTGCATTCATGGCATGCATATATAGCGTAACAACACGCATGAGCTTTTCTAGATATAACAATGCGTCGGCCGGGAACCGAACCTGGGTCACCCGCGTGGCAGCCGAGTATTCTACCACTGAACCACCAACGTCAGTTGCTTACTCCTGCATTCATGACATGCGATATTGCGTAACAGCACGTGTGAGCTTTTCTAAAAGTAACAATGCTTCGGCAGGGAATTGAACCCGGGTCACCCGCGTGGCAGGCGAGTATTCTACCACTGAACCACCGACGCCATTTGCTTGCTCCTGCATTCATGGCATGCATATAGCGTAACAGCACGCGTGAGCTTTTCTAAAGATAACGATGCGTCGGCCGGAAATCGAACCCGGGTCACCCGCGTGGCAGCCGAGTATTCTACCACGGAACTACTGACGCCATTTGCTTGCTCCTGCATTCATGACATGCAATATTGCGTAACAGCACGCGTGAGCTTTTCTAAAAATAACGATGCGTCAGCCGGGAATCGAACCCGGGTCACCCGCGTGGCAGGCGAGTATTCTACCACTGAACCACCAACGCCATTTGCTTACTCCTGCATTCATGACATGCAATGTTGCGTAACAGCACGTGTGAGCTTTTCTAAAAATAACGATGCGTCGGCTGGGAATCGAACCCGGGTCACCCGCGTGGCAGGCGAGTATTCTACCACTGAACCACCGCTGCCATTTGCTTGCTCCTGCATTCATGGCATGCATATATAGCGTAACATCACGCGTGAGCTTTTCTAAAAATAACGATGCGTCAGCCGGGAATCGAACCCGGGTCACCCGCGTGGCAGCCGAGTATTCTACCACTGAACCACCAACGCCAGTTGCTTACTCCTGCATTCATGACATGCAATAATTCGTAACAGCACGTGTGAGCTTTTCTAAAAATAACAATGCGTCAGCCGGGAATCGAACCCGGGTCACCCGCGTGGCAGGCGAGTATTCTACCACTGAACCACCGACGCCATTTGCTTACTCCTGCATTCATGGCATGCAATATTGCGTAACAGCACGCGTGAGCTTTTCTAAAGATAACGATGCGTCGGCCGAGAATCGAACGCGGGTCACCCGCGTGGCAGGCGAGTATTCTACCACTGAACCACCAACGCCATTTGCTTACTCCTGCATTCATGGCATGCATATAGCGTAACAGCATGCATGAACTTTTCTAAAAATAACAATGCGTCGGCCGGGAATCGAATCCGGGTCACCCGCGTGGCAGGCGAGTATTCTACCACGGAACTACTGACGCCATTTGCTTGCTCCTGCATTCATGACATGCAATATTGCGGAATAGCACGCAGGAACTTTTCTAAAAATAACGATGCGTCGGCCGGGAATTGAACCTGGGTCACCCGCGTGGCAGGCGAGTATTCTACCACTGAAGCACCGACGCCATTTGCTTGCTCCTGCATTCATGGCATGCATATATAGCGTAAAAGCACGCGTGAGCTTTTCTAAAGATAACGATGCGTCGGCCGGGAATCGAACCCGGGTCAACCGCGTGGCAGGCGAGTATTCTACCACTGAACCACCGACGCCATTTGCTTGCTCCTGCATTCATGGCAAGCATATATAGCGTAACAGCACGCGTGAGCTTTTTTAAAGATAACGATGCGTCGGCCGGGAATTGAACTCGGGTCACCCGCGTGGCAGGCGAGTATTCTACCACTGAACCACCGACGCCATTTGCTTACTCCTGCATTCATGACATGCAATATTGCGGAAAGGCAGGCAAGAACAATTTTAAAGTAAACGATGTGTCGGCCGGGAATCGAACCCGGGTCACCCGCGTGGCAGGCGAGTATTCTATCACTGAACCACCGACGCCATTTGCTTACTCCGGCATTCATGGCATGCAATATTGCGTAACAGCACGTGTGAGCTTTTCTAAAAATAACAATGCGTCAGCCGGGAATCGAACCCGGGTCATCCGCGTGACAGGCGAGTATTCTACCACTGAACCACCGTCCGGGTCATCTGCGTGGCAGGCGAATATTCTACCACGGAACCCCTGACGCCATTCTTGCTCCTGCATTCATGACATGCAATATTGCGGAATAACACGCAGGAACTTTTCTAAAATAAACGATGCGTCGGCCGGGAATCGAACCCGGGTCACCCGCGTGGCAGGCGAGTATTCTACCACTGAACCACCGACGCCACCTGCTTACTCCAGCATTCATGGCATGCAATATTTTGTAACAGCATGCGTGAGCTTTTCGAAAAATGACGATGCGTCGGCCGGGAATCAAACCCGGGTCACCCGCGTGGCAGGCGAGTATTCTACAACTGAACCACCGAAGCCATTTGCTTACTCCTGCATTCATGACATGCAATATTGCGGAAAGGCAGTCAAGAACGTTTTTAAAATAAACGATGTGTCGGCCGGGAATCGAACCCGGGTCAGCCGCGTGGCAGGCGAGTATTCTATCACTGAACCACGGACGCCATTTGCTTACTCCGGCATTCATGACATGCAATATGGCGTAACATTACGTGTGAGCTTTTCTAAAAGTAACTATGCCTCGCAGGGAATAGAACCCGGGTCACCCGCGTGGCAGGCGAGTATTCTACCCTGAACCACCGACGCCCTTTGTTTACTCCTGCATTCATGACATGCAATTATTCGTAACAGCACGTGTGAGCTTTTCTAAAAATAACAATGCGTCGCCGGGAATTGAACCCGGGTCACCCGCGTGGCAGGCGAGTATTCTACCACTGAACCACCGACGCCATTGCTTACTCCATGCATTCATGGCATGCATATATAGCGTAACAGCACGCGTGAGCTTTTCTAAAATAAACGATGCGTCGGCCGGGAATCGAACCCGGGTCACCCGCGTGGCAGGCGAGTATTCTACCACTGAACCACCGACGCCATTTGCTTACTCCTGCATTCATGGCATGCAATATTGCGTAACAGCAGCGTTGCGCTTTCTAAAGATAACGATGCGTTGGCCGGAATAGAAACCGGGTCACCCGCGTGGCAGGGAGTATTCTATCACTGAACCACCGACGCCATTTGCTTACTCCGGCATTCATGACATGCAACATGGCGTAACATTACGTGTGAGCTTTTCTAAAAAAACAATGCGTCAGCCGGGAATCGAACCCGGGTCACCCGCGTGGCAGGCGAGTATTCTACCACTGAACCACCGACGCCATTTGCTTGCTCCTGCATTCATGGCATGCGATATTGCGTAACAGCACGCGTGAGCTTTCCTAAATATAACGATGCGTCAGCCGGGAATCGAACCTGGGTCACCCGCGTGGCAGCCGAGTATTCTACCACTGAACCACCGACGCCATTTGCTTGCTCCTGCATTCATGGCAAGCATATATAGCGTAACAGCACGCGTGAGCTTTTTTAAAGATAACGATGCGTCGGCCGGGAATTGAACTCGGGTCACCCGCGTGGCAGGCGTATTCTACCACTGAAGCACCGACGCCATTTGCTTGCTCCTGCATTCATGGCATGCAATATTGCGTAACAGCACGTGTGAGCTTTTCTAAAAATAACAATGCGTCGGCCGGGAATCGAACCTGGGTCACCCGCGTGGCAGGCGAGTATTCTACCACTGAACCACCAACGCCATCTGCTTACTCCTGCATTCATGGCATGCATATATAGCGTAACAGCATGCATGAGCTTTTCTAAAAATAACAATGCGTCGGCCGGGAATCAAATCCGGGTCACCCGCGTGGCAGGCGAGTATTCTACCACGGAACTACTGACGCCATTTGCTTGCTCCTGCATTCATGGCATGCAATATTGCGGAATAGCACGCAGGAACTTTTCTAAAATAAACGATGCGTCGGCCGGGAATTGAACCCGGGTCACCCGCGTGGCAGGCGTATTCTACCACTGAACCACCGACGCCATTTGCTTACTCCTGCATTCATGGCATGCAATATTGCGTAACAGCACGCGTGAGCTTTTCTAAAAATAACGATGCGTCAGCCGGGAATCGAACCCGGGTCACCCGCGTGGCAGCCGAGTATTCTACCACTGAACCACCGACGCCATTTGCTTTACTCCTGCATTCATGGCATGCATATATAGCGTAACAGCACGCGTGAGCTTTTCTAAAAATAACGATGCGTCAGGCCGGGAATCGAACCCGGGTCACCCGCGTGGCAGGCGAGTATTCTACCACTGAACCACCGACGCCATGTTGCTTACTCCTGCATCATGACATGCATATATAGTCGTAACAGCACGCGTGAGCTTTTTAAAAATAACAATGCGTCGGCCGGGAATCGACCTGGGTCACCCGGCGTGGCAGGCGAGTATTCTACAACTGAAACCACCGACGCCATTTGTTTCCCTCCTGCATCATGCATGCAATATTGCGTAAGCAGCAAGTGTGAGCTTTTTCTAAAATAACGATGCGTCATCCGGAATCGAACTCGGGTCCACCGCGTGGCAGGCGATTATTCTACCACTGACCACCGACGCCATTTGCTTACTTCCTGCGTTCAATGTCATGCAATATTAGCGTAACAGCACGCGTGAGCTTTTCTAAATAAAACGATGCGTCGGCCGGGAATCGAACCGGGTCACCCGCGTGGCAGCGGTATTCTACCACTGAACAACCAACGCCATTTGCTTGCTCCTGCATTCATGACATGCAATATGCGTAAAGCACGCGTGAGCTTTCTAAATAACGATGCTCGGCCGAATCGAACCCGGGTCACCCGCGTGGCAGGCGAGTATTCTACCACTGAACCACCGACTGCCATTTGCTACTCCTCGCATTCATGGCATGCAATATTGCGTAACAGCACGCTGTGAGCTTTTCTAAAATAACGATGCGTCGGCCGGAATCGAACCCGGTCACCGCGTGGCAGGCGAGTATTCTACCACTGAACCACCGACGCATTGCTTCTCCTGCATTCATGGCATGCAATATTGTGTAAAGCACGCGGAGCTTTTCAAAAATAAACGATGCGTCGCCGGAATGAACCCGGGTCACCCGCGTGGCAGGCGAGTATTCTACCACTGACCACCAGCGCCATTTGCTTTACTCCTGGGCATTCAATGACATGCAATAATTCGTAACAGCACGTGTGAGCTTTTCTAAAAATAACATGCGTCGACCGGGAATCGAACCCGGGTCACCCGCGTGGCAGGCAGTATTCTACACTGAACCCGACGCCATATTGCTTACTCCTGCATTCATGGCATGCAATATTGGCGTAACAGCACGCGTGAGCTTTTCTAAAAATAACGATGCGTCGGCCGTGAATCGAACCGGGTCACCCGCGTGGCAGGCGAGTATTCTACCACTGACCACCGACGCCATTGCTTACTCCTGCATTCATGCATGCATATATTGCGTAACAGCACGCGTGAGCTTTTCTAAAGTAACAATGCTTCGGCAGGGAATTGAACCCGGGTCACCCGCGTGGGCAGGCGAGTATTCTACCACTGAACCACCGACGCCATTTGCTTGCTCCTGCATTCATGGCATGCAATATGGCGTAACATTACGTGTGAGCTTTTCTAAAAAAACAATGCGTTAGCCAGGAATCGAACCCGGGTCACCCGCGTGGCAGGCGAGTATTCTACCACTGAACCACCGAGGCCATTTGCTGGCTCCGGCATTCATGGCGCGCAATATTGCGATATAGCACGCAGGAACGTTTCTAAAATAAATGATGCGTCGGGCGGTAATCGAACTCGGGACACCCGCGTGGCAGGCGAGTATTTTACCACTGAACCATTGACGCCATTTGCTTACTCCTGCATTCATGACATGCAATGTTGCGTAACAGCACGTGTGAGCTTTTCTAAAAACAACTCTGCGTCACTCGCGTGGCAGGCAAGTATTCTACCACTGATCCACCGACGCCATTTTCTTACTCCTGCATTCATGGCATGCATATATAGCGTAACAGCACGCGTGAGCTTTTCGAAAAATAACGATGTGTCAGCCGGGAATCGAACCCGGGTCACCCGCATGGCAGGCGAGTATTTTACCACTGAACCACCGACGCCATTTGCTTACTCCTGCATTCATGACATGCAATGTTGCTAACAGCACGTGTGAGCTTTTCTAAAAATATTCTGCGTCACCCGCGTGGCAGCCGAGTATTCTACCACTGAACCACCGCTGCCATTTGCTTGCTCCTGCAATCATGGCATGCATATATAGCGTAAAATCACGCGTGAGTTTTTTTAAATATAACAATGCGTCGGCCGGGAATCAAACCCGGGTCACCCGCGTGGCAGCCGAGTATTCTACCACTGAACCACCAACGCCAGTTGCTTACTCCTGCATTCATGACATGCAATAATTCGTAACAGCACGTGTGAGCTTTTCTAAAAATAACAATGCGTCTGCCGGGAAACGAACCCGGGTCACCCGCATGGCAGAAGAGTATTCTACCACTGAACCACCAACGCCATCTGCTTGCTCCTGCATTCATGGCATGCATATATAGCGTAACAGCATGCATGAACTTTTCTAAAAATAACAATGCGTCGGCCGGGAATCGAACCCGGGTCACCCGTGTGGCAGGCGAGCATTCTACCACTGAACCACCGACGCCATTTGCTTACTCCGGCATTCATGGCATGCAATATTGAGTAACAGCACGCGTGAGCTTTTCTAAAGATAACGATGCGTCGGCTGAGAATCGAACACGGGTCACCCGCGTGGCAGGCGAGCATTCTACCACAGAAGCCCCGACGCCATTTCCTTGCTCCTGCATTCATGGCATGCATATATAGCGTAACAGCACGCGTGAGCTTTTCTAAAAGTGACAATGCTTCGGCAAGGAATTGAACCCGGGTCACCCGCGTGGCAGGCGAGCATTCTACCACTGAACCACCGACGCCATTTGCTTACTCCTGCATTCATGGCATGCAATATTGCGTAACAGCACGCGTGAGCTTTTCTGAAAAAACGATGCGTCAGCCGGGAATCAAACCCGGGTCACCCGCGTGGCAGGCGAGTATTCTACCACTGAACTACGGACGCCATTTGCTTGCTCCTGCATTCAAGGCATGTATATAATGCGTAACGAAACGCGTGAGCGTTTTTAAAGATAACGATGCATCGGCCGTGAATTGAACCCGGGTCACCCGTGTGGCAGGCGAGCATTCTACCACTGAACCACCGACGCCGTTTGTGTTCTCAGGCATTCATTACATGCAATATTGCGTAACAGCACGTGTGAGCTTTTCTAAAAGTAACAATGCTTCGGCAGGGAATCGAACCCGGATCACCCGCGTGTCAGGCGAGTATTCTACCACTGAACCACCGACGCCATTTGCTTGCTCCTGCATTCATGGAAAGCATATATAGCGTAACAGCACGCGTGAGCTTTTTAAAGATAACGATGCGTCGGCCGGGAATTGAACTCGGGTCACTCGCGTGGCAGGCGTATTCTACCACTGAAGCACCGACGCCATTTGCTTGCTCCTGCATTCATGGCATGCATATATAGCGTAAAAGCACGCGTGAGCTTTTCTAAAAATAACGATGCGTTGGCCGGGAATCAAATCCGGGTCACCCGCGTGGCAGGCGAGTATTCTACCACGGAACTACTGACGCCATTTGCTTGCTCCTGCATTCATGACATGCAATTGTGCGGAATAGCACGCAGGAACTTTTCCAAAAATAAACGATGCGTCAGCCGGAAATCGAACCCGGGTCACCCGCGTGGCAGGCGAGTATTCTACCACTGAACCACCGATGCCACTTGCTTACTCCTGCATTCAAGACATGCAATGTTGCGTAACAGCACGTGTGAGCTTTTCTAAAAATATTCTGCGTCACCCGCCGTGGCAGGCGAGTATTCTACCACTGAACCACCGCTGCCATTCGCTTGCTCCTGCAATCATGGTATGCATATATAACGTAACATCACGCGTGAGTTTGTCTAAATATAACAATGCGTCAGCCGGGAATCGAACCTAGGTCACCCGCGTGGCAGCCGAGTATTCTACCACTGAACCACCAACGCCAGTTGCTTACTCCTGCATTCATGACATGCAATAATTCGTAACAGCACGTGTGAGCTTTTCTAAAAATAACAATGCGTCTGCCGGGAATCGAACCGGGGTCACCCGCATGGCAGAAGAGTATTCTACCACTGAACCACCAACGCCATCTGCTTGCTCTTGCATTTATGACATGCAATATTGCGGAATAGCACGCAGGAACTTTTCTAAAATAAACGATGCGTCGGCCGGAATCGAACCCGGGTCACCCGCGTGGCAGGCGAGTATTCTACCACTGAACCACCGACGCCACTTGCTTACTCCTGCATTCATGGCATGCAATATTTTGTAACAGCATGCGTGAGCTTTTCTAAAAATGACGATGCGTCGGCCTGGAATCAAACCCAGGTCACCCGCGTGGCAGGCGAGTATTCTACCACTGAACTACCGACGCCATTTGCTTACTCCTGCATTCATGACATGCAATATTGCGGAAAGGAAGTCAAGAACGTTTTAAAAATAAACGATGTGTCGGCCGGGAATCGAACCCGGGTCACCCGCGTGGCAGGCGAGTATTCTACCACTAAACCACCGACGCCATTTGCTTACTCCGGCATTCATGACATGCAATATTGCGTAACATCACGTGTGAGCTTTTCTAAAAAACAATGCGTTAGCCGTGAATTGAACCCGGGTCGCCCGCGTGGCAGGCGAGTATTTTACCACTGTAACACCGACGCCATTTGCTTACTCCTGCATTCATGACATGCAATGTTGCGTAACAGCACGTGTGAGCTTTTCTAAAAACAACTCTGCGTCACCCGCGTGGCAGGCAAGTATTCTACCACTGATCCACCGACGCCATTTTCTTACTCCTGCATTCATGACATGCAATATGGCGTAACATTACGTGTGAGCTTTTCTAAAAATAACGATGCGTCGGCCGGGAATCAAACCCGGTCACCCGCGTGGCAGGCGAGTATTCTACCACTTAACCACCGACGCCATTTGCTTACTCCTGCATTCATGGCATGCAATATTGCGTAACAGCACGCGTGAGCTTTTCTAAAGATAACGATGCGTCGGCCGAGAATCGAACGCGGGTCACTGGCGTGGCAGGCGAGCATTCTACCACTGAAGCACCGACGCCATTTGCTTGCTCCTGCATTCATGGCATGAATATATAGCGTAACAGCACGCGTGAGGTTTTGTAAAAATAACGATGCGTCGGCCGGGAATCGAACCCGGGTCACACGCGTGGCAGGCGAGTATTCTACCACTGAACCACCGACGCCATTTGGTTACTCCGGCATTCATGGCATGCAATTGTGCGGAATAGCACGCAGGAACTTTTCCAAAAAAACGATGCGTCAGCCGGAAATCGAACCCGGGTCACCCGCGTGGCAGGCGAGTATTCTACCACTGAACCACCAATGCCACTTGCTTACTCCTGCATTCAAGACATGCAATGTTGCGTAACAGCACGTGTGAGCTTTTCTAAAAATATTCTGCGCCACCCGCGTATCAGGCGAGTATTCTACCACTGAACCACCGCTGCCATTCGCTTGCTCCTGCAATCATGGTATGCATATATAACGTAACATCACGCGTGAGTTTGTCTAAATATAACAATGCGTCAGCCGGGAATCGAACCTAGGTCACCCGCGTGGCAGCCGAGTATTCTACCACTGAACCACCAACGCCAGTTGCTTACTCCTGCATTCATGACATGCAATAATTCGTAACAGCACGTGTGAGCTTTTCTAAAATAACGATGCGTCGGCCGGGAATCGAACCCGGGTCACCCGCGTGGCAGGCGAGTATTCTACCACTGAACCACCGACGCCACTTGCTTACTCCTGCATTCATGGCATGCAATATTTTGTAACAGCATGCGTGAGCTTTTCTAAAAATGACGATGCGTCGGCCTGGAATCAAACCCGGGTCACCCGCGTGGCAGGCGAGTATTCTACCACTGAACCACCGACGCCATTTGCTTGCTCCTGCATTCATGACATAAAATTTAGCGGAATAGCAGGCAGGAACTTTTGTAAAATAAACAATGCTTTGGCCGGGAATCGAGCCCGGGTCACCCGCGTGGCAGGCGAGTATTCTACCACTGAACCACCGACGCCAGTTGCTTACTCCAGCATTCATGACATGCAATAATTCGTAACAGCACGTGTGAGCGCTTCTAAAAATTACAATGTGTCAGCCGGGAATCGAACCCGGGTCACCCGCGTGGCAGGCGAGTATTCTACCACTAAACCACCGACGCCATTTGCTTACTCCTGCATTCATGGCATGCAATATTGCGTAACAGCACGCGTGAGCGTTTCTAAAGATAACGATGCGTCGGCCGAGAATCGAACGTGGGTCACCCGCGTGGCAGGCGAGTATTCTACCACTGAACCACCAATGCCATCTGCTTAATCCTGCATTCATGGAATGCATATATAGCGTAACAGCATGCATGAACTTTTCTAAAAATAACGATGCGTCAGCCGGGAATCAAATCCGGGTCATCCAAGTGGCAGGCGAGTATTCTACCACGGAACTACTGACGCCATTTGCTTGCTCCTCCATTCATGGCGTGCAATATTGCGGAATAGCACGCAGGAACGTATCTAAAATAAATGATGCATCGGCCGGTAATCGAACTCGGGACACCCGCATGGCAGGCGAGTATTTTACCACTGAACCACCGCCGAGATTTGCTTACTCCCTGCATTCATGACATGCAATGTTGCGTAACAGCACGTGTGAGCTTTTCTAAAAAATATTCTGCGTCACCCGAGTGGCAGGCGAGTATTCTACCACTGAACCACCGCTGCCATTTGCTTGCTCCTGCAATCATGGCATGCATATATAGCGTAAAATCACGCGTGAGTTTTTCTAAATATAACAATGCGTCGGCCGGGAATCGAACCTGTGTCACCCGCGTGGCAGCCGACTATTCTAACTCTGAACCACCAACGCCAGTTGCTTACTCCTGCATTCAAGGCATGCATATATAGCGTAACAGCACGCGTGAGCTTTTCGAAAAATAACGATGTGTCAGCCGGGAATTTGAACCCGGGTCACCCGTGCAGCAGGTGAGTATTCTACCACTGAACCACCGACGCCGTTTGCTTACTCCGGCATTCATGGCATGCAATATTGAGTAACAGCACGCGTAAGCTTTTCTAAAACTAACAATGCTTCGGCCGTGAATTGAACCCGGGTCACCCCTGTGGCAGGCGAGCATTCTACCACTGAACCACCGACGCCATTTGCTTACTCCTGCATTCAAGCATGCAATATTGCGTAACAGCACGCGTGAACTTTGCTAAAAATAACGATGCGTCAGCCGGGAATCAAACCCGGGTCACCCGCGTGGCAGGCGAGTATTCCACCACTGAACTACGGACGCCATTTGCTTGCTCCTGCATTCAAGGCATGTATATAATGCGTAACGAAACGCGTGAGCTTTTTTAAAGATAACGATGCGTCGGCCGTGAATTGAACCCGGGTCACCCGTGTGGCAGGCGAGCATTCTACCACTGAACCACCGATGCCATTTGTGTTCTCGGGCATTCATTACATGCAATAATGCGTAACAGCACGTGTGAGCTTTTCTAAAAGTAACAATGCTTCGGCAGGGAATCGAACCCGGGTCACCCGCGTGTCAGGCGAGTATTCTACCACTGAACCACCGACGCCATTTGCTTGCTCCTGCATTCATGGCAAGCATATATAGCGTAACAGCACGCGTGAGCTTTTTTAAAGATAACGATGCGTTGGCCGGGAATTGAACTCGGGTCACCCGCGTGGCAGGCGTATTCTACCACTGAAGCACCGACGCCATTTGCTTGCTCCTGCATTCATGGCATGCATATATAGTGTAGCGAAGCCTCCGAACTATGAAATGGGTCGAACTCTTGAGTACCTTCTAGTGGGGCTACCCATCAAGGACGCCGCTCGCACTGAGAGCCCGTGCTTGGTCGTTACTGTCGCCATTGTGCTTGCTCGCTGTGGACCGGCTATTAAACGCCTTAACATTTTGGTGGAGAGTGCTGTGCCCTTCAAACATCTTCGGTTCACATTCGATGCCCTTGGAGCTTAGATCCCGTACCGTGCCTTCAACCATGCAACAAGACGCCGCCCAGCAAACGCTTCCTCCTGCGCCGACGCCATGTTCCGGTGTCCCCCGCATCCGCGACCCACCTGTCTTCACCGGCGCGGATGGCACCGACGTCGAGGATGGCTCGTCATGTACGAACGCGTCAGCGTCCCAATCATGGGACGAGGCAGGTAAACTCGGCAACCTGGTTTTCTACCTCGCGGGTGTGGCCGGCATGTGGTATAACAACCACGCGTCTGATTTCGCAACCTGGCCCGATTTTAAGACCGCTACACCAACGTTTTTGGCCGCCCTGCCGTTCGTAAGCTGCAAGCCGAGCAGCGCTTACGTGAACGCGCTCAGCAGGCCGGTGAATCATTCACCAGCTACATTGAAGACGTCTTGGACCTATGCAAGAAATGCAACGACAGCATGTCCGAATCAGACAAGATCCGGAACGTCATGAAGGGCATTGCCGATGATGCCTTCACGATGCTGCTGGCCAAAAACCCAGGCACAGTAGCTGAGGTCATCACGCTGTGCCAGAGCTACGAGGAGCTCCGCCGGCAGCGTTCGATGACCCGTCGCTCCACACCACGAGATGCAGGGCTTGCAGGCTTGGAGGCGAGCTGTGACCAGGTGGCACTGCTGGCAGACCTCAAGTCCTTTATACGTGAGGAAATCGCACGGCAGTTCTCTCTCCTGCCCTTCGCCCACCCACCGGCTGCTCAACAATCGGCCACTACCATTTTCCCCCGCGTCAGGCGAGTATTCTACCACTGAACCACCGCTGCCATTCGCTTGCTCCTGCAATCATGGTATGCATATATAACGTAACATCACGCGTGAGTTTGTCTAAATATAACAATGCGTCAGCCGGGAATCGAACCTAGGTCACCCGCGTGGCAGCCGAGTATTCTACCACTGAACCACCAACGCCAGTTGCTTACTCCTGCATTCATGACATGCAATAATTCGTAACAGCACGTGTGAGCTTTTCTAAAAATAACAATGCGTCGGCCGGGAATCGAACCCGGGTCACCCGCGTGGCAGGCGAGTATTCTACCACTGAACCACCGACGACATTTGCTTACTCCTGCATTCATGGCATGCAATATTGCGTAACAGCACGCGTGAGCGTTTCTAAAGATAACGATGCGTCGGCCGAGAATCGAACGTGGGTCACCCGCGTGGCAGGCGAGTATTCTACCACTGAACCACCAATGCCATCTGCTTAATCCTGCATTCATGGAATGCATATATAGCGTAACAGCATGCATGAACTTTTCTAAAAATAACAATGCGTCGGCCGGGAATCAAATCCGGGTCATCCAAGTGGCAGGCGAGTATTCTACCACGGAACTACTGACGCCATTTGCTTGCTCCTCCATTCATGGCGTGCAATATTGCGGAATAGCACGCAGGAACGTTTCTAAAATAAATGATGCGTCGGCCGGGAATTGAACTCGGGTCACCCGCGTGGCAGGCGTATTCTACCACTGAAGCACCGACGCCATTTGCTTGCTCCTGCATTCATGGCATGCATATATAGTGTAGCGAAGCCTCCGAACTATGAAATGGGTCGAACTCTTGAGTACCTTCTAGTGGGGCTACCCATCAAGGACGCCGCTCGCACTGAGAGCCCGTGCTTGGTCGTTACTGTCGCCATTGTGCTTGCTCGCTGTGGACCGGCTATTAAACGCCTTAACATTTTGGTGGAGAGTGCTGTGCCCTTCAAACATCTTCGGTTCACATTCGATGCCCTTGGAGCTTAGATCCCGTACCGTGCCTTCAACCATGCAACAAGACGCCGCCCAGCAAACGCTTCCTCCTGCGCCGACGCCATGTTCCGGTGTCCCCCGCATCCGCGACCCACCTGTCTTCACCGGCGCGGATGGCACCGACGTCGAGGACTGGCTCGTCATGTACGAACGCGTCAGCGTCCCCAATCATTGGGACGAGGCAGGTAAACTCGGCAACCTGGTTTTCTACCTCGCGGGTGTGGCCGGCATGTGGTATAACAACCACGCGTCTGATTTCGCAACCTGGCCCGATTTTAAGACCGCTACACCAACGTTTTTGGCCGCCCTGCCGTTCGTAAGCTGCAAGCCGAGCAGCGCTTACGTGAACGCGCTCAGCAGGCCGGTGAATCATTCACCAGCTACATTGAAGACGTCTTGGACCTATGCAAGAAATGCAACGACAGCATGTCCGAATCAGACAAGATCCGGAACGTCATGAAGGGCATTGCCGATGATGCCTTCACGATGCTGCTGGCCAAAAACCCAGGCACAGTAGCTGAGGTCATCACGCTGTGCCAGAGCTACGAGGAGCTCCGCCGGCAGCGTTCGATGACCCGTCGCTCCACACCACGAGATGCAGGGCTTGCAGGCTTGGAGGCGAGCTGTGACCAGGTGGCACTGCTGGCAGACCTCAAGTCCTTTATACGTGAGGAAATCGCACGGCAGTTCTCTCTCCTGCCCTTCGCCCACCCACCGGCTGCTCAACAATCGGCCACTACCATTTTCCCCCCCATCCGCCGAGCGATTGAGCAGGAAATAGCGGAGGTTATGCCTGCGTACCACCACAACAGCTTCCGGCTCCTGTACCCCCAAGTTACGCCCAAGTGGTCGCCAGGCCGCCTCCAGTCGTTCAAGCGCCCGCCCCACTGACTTACGCCGAAGCTGCCGCACGACCTCCATCCTTTGCAGCGGGTATGCCGGCTACGTATGTTGACGTGACCTCTCAGACTCAGCTCCAGCACCCCCTGCAGCCTTTCCAGCCACCGTTCCGTCCATCGGCTCTTGCGTCATGGACAAGACCTACCCCGGCGAACCGATGGCGCACATCCGACAACCGGCCCATTTGCTTTGCCTGCGGTTATGCCGGCCACGTAGCACGTTATTGCACTCGCGTACAGACGCCCCATATCTCGTCGCCTGTTGCTGGCCAGATTAGGCGTACCTATCACGAGGAAACGTCGTCTATGCCACCGCCAACTCGCCTAGCTTCATCTTCTCGTAGGTCACCGTCTCCACGACGTCGTTCCCCGTCCCCCATGCGGCCAAGTTCAGCTGCTCACGAGCGGGAAAACTAGTCGTCGCAGTCCCCGAGGCAAGGACTGCGATGCTATCGCATTGTGAAAGCCCTCAGAGCCGCCCATCTAATGTCATTGACGTGCTTGTGGACGGTGTTAACGCATCTGCTCTTATTGACACAGGAGCTGCAGTATCCGTTATGGACGAAAAATTTTGCCGCTTGCTTCGTAAAGTGACGACGCCAATTTCTGGATTGTCCCTTCGTACCGCCGGTTTGCATCGTATCCATCCTACAGCAGGGTGCACAGCTCGCGTTGTCGTTCAGGACGTTCTGTATGTCGCCCAATTCATCATCATTCCCGCATGCTCTCATGACGTCATCCTGGGGTGGGATTTTCTCTCCCGCAACGACGCCGTCATCCATTGTGCCGCCGCCGAAATTGAACTGTCCCCTTCTCGCATTGACGCCGGAAGACAGTTCTTCGAAAGTGAGCAAGATTCTCGTGAAAGACGATACCATAGTGCCTCCAAGCTCCACGATGGGTGTATCTGTCTACTGCGCTGGACTCTCCGACACAATTGCACTCGTTTCGCCATCCGACCGTGCTTGCCGAAGGAAAGGGTTGCTAGTACCTTTCGCGACCGTGCAAATCACCCAGGGCAACGCCTCTATTTTCGTGACCAACCCATCCCGTACACTGTTACCTTGGTTCGAGGGGAATGTCTCGGCAGAGTGGAACCAGTGGATAACGCACAAGTCCTGGACGTACCTGATGACTCGCGTTGTCCCAATTTGCGTACCATCAGTGCTGTTTCCACTTCTGATTCGTCATCTCCTGATGTATTTGGCCCTTGCATTGATGACAACCTCACGTCGGTACAGCGTTCCCAGCTTCTGAACCTGTTGCGAGAATATCGTTCTTCTTTCGATGTCGGGCGAAGTTCTCTCGGTCGTGCGTCCGCTGTTACGCATCGTATCGACACTGGTGCCCATCCACCATTACGGCAACGTCCCTACCGCGTGTCGCCTGCTGAACGTCGGGAAATTAACGAGCAGGTTGATGATATGCTCAGACGCGACGTTATTCGGCCCTCGGACAGTCCATGGGCGTCTCCTGTTGTTCTTGTTGCGAAGAAAGATGGTTCTGCCATCTGTTAAACGCCTTAACAATAGCGTAAAAACATGCGTGAGCTTTTCTAAGTATAACGATGCGTTGGCCGGGAATCAAATCCGGGTCACCCGCGTGGCAGGCGAGTATTCTACCACTGAACTACTGACGCCATTTGCTTGCTCCTGCATTCATGACATGCAATTTTGCGTAACAGCACGTGTGAGCTTTTCTAAAAATATTCTGCGTCACCCGCGTGGCAGGCGAGTATTCTACCACTGAACCACCGCTGCCATTCGCTTGCTCCTGCAATCATGGTATGCATATATAACGTAACATCACGCGTGAGTTTGTCTAAATATAACAATGCGTCAGCCGGGAATCGATCCTAGGTCACCCGCGTGGCAGCCGAGTATTCTACCACTGAACCACCAACAGCCAGTTGCTTACTCCTGCATTCACGACATGCATATAATTCGTAACAGCACGTGTGAGCTTTTCTAAAAATAACAATGCGTCTGCCGGGAAACGAACCCGGGTCACCCGCATGGCAGAAGAGTATTCTACCACTGAACCACCAACGCCATCTGCTTGCTCCTGCATTCATGACATGCAATATTGCGGAATAGCACGCAGGAAGTTTTCTAAAATAACGATGCGTCGGCGGGAATCGAACCGGGTCACCCGCAGTGGCAGGCGAGTATTCTACCACTGAACCACCGACGCCACTTGCTTACTCCTGCATTCATGGCATGCAATATTTTGTAACAGCATGCGTGAGCTTTTCTAAAAATGACGATGCGTCGGCCTGGAATCAAACCCAGGTCACCCGCGTGGCAGGCGAGTATTCTACCACTGAACTACCGACGCCATTTGCTTACTCCTGCATTCATGACATGCAATATTGCGGAAAGGCAGTCAAGAACGTTTTAAAAATAAACGATGTGTCGGCCGGGAATCGCACCCGGATCAGCCGCGTGGCAGGCGAGTATTCTATCGCTGAACCACGGACGCCATTTGCTTACTCCGGCATTCATGACATGCAATAGGCTAACATTACGTGTGAGCTTTTCTAAAAAACAAGTGCGTTAGCCGGGAATTGAACCCGGGTCGCCCGCGTGGCAGGCGATATTTTACCACTGAAACACCGACGCCATTTGCTTACTCCTGCAATCATGACATGCAATGTTGCGTAACGGCACGTGTGAGCTTTTCTAAAAACAACTCTGCGTCACCCGCGTGGCAGGCAAGTATTCTACCACTGATCCACCGACGCCATTTTCTTACTCCTGCATTCATGGCATGCATATATAGCGTAACAGCACGCGTGAGCCTTTCGAAAAATAACGATGCGTCGGCCGGGAATCGAACCCGGGTCACACGCGTGGCAGGCGAGTATTCTACCACTGAACCACCGACGCCATTTGGTTACTCCGGCATTCATGGCATGCTATATTGCATAACAGCACGCGGCAGCTTTTCTAAAAGTAACAATGCTTCGGCAAGGAATTGAACCCGGGTCACCCGCGTGGCAGGCGAGCATTCTACCTCTGAACCACCGACGCCATTTGCTTACTCCTGCATTCAAGCATGCAATACTGCGTAACAGCACGCGTGAACTTTTCTAAAAATAACGATGCGTCAGCCGGGAATCAAACCCGGGTCACCCGCGTGGCAGGCGAGTATTCCACCACTGAAACTACGGACCGCCATTTGCTTGCTCCTGCAGTCAAGGCATGTAGATATTTGCGTAACAAACGCGTGAGCTTTTTTGAAGATAACGATGCGTCGGCCGGGAATGAAACCGGGTCACCCGTGTGGCAGGCGAGCATTCTACCACTGAACCACCGACGCCATTTGTGTTCTCGGGATTCATTACATGCAATATTGCGTAACAGCACGTGTGAGCTTTTCTAAAAGTAACAATGCTTCGGCAGGGAATCGAACCCGGGTCACCCGCGTGGCAGGCGAGTATTCTACCACTGAACCACCGACGCCATTTGCTTGCTCCTGCATTCATGGCAAGCATATATAGCGTAACAGCACGCGTGAGCTTTTTTAAAGATAACGATGCGTCGGCCGGGAATTGAACTCTGGTCACCCGCGTGGCAGGCGTATTCTACCACTGAAGCACAGACGCCATTTGCTTACTCCTGCATTCATGACATGCAATATTGCGGAAAGGCAGACAAGAACAATTTTAAAGTAAAGGATGTGTCGGCCGGGAATCGAACCCGGGTCAGCCGCGTGGCAGGCGAGTATTCTATCACTGAACCATCGACGCCAATTGCTTACTCCGGCATTCATGACATGGAATATAGCGTAACATTACGTGTGAGCCTTTCTAAAAAACAATGCGTCAGCCGGGAATCAAACCCGGGTCTCCCGCGTGGCAGGCGAGCATTCTACCACTGAACCACCGACACCGTTTGCTGGCTCCTGCATTCATGACATAAAATTTAGCGGAATAGCAGGCAGGAACTTTTGTAAAATAAACAATGCTTTGGCCGGGAATCGAGCCCGGGTCACCCGCGTGGCAGGCGAGTATTCTACCACTGAACCACCGACGCTGTTTGCTGGCTCCTCCATTCATGGCGTGCAATATTGCGGAATAGCACGCAGGAACGTTTCTAAAATAAATAATGCGTCGGCCGGTAATCGAACTCGGGACACCCGCATGGCAGGCGAGTATTTTACCACTGAACCACCGACGCCATTTGCTTACTCCTGCATTCATGACTTGCATGTTGCGTAACAGCACGCGTGAGCTTTTCGAAAAATAACGATGTGTCAGCCGGGAATCGAACCCGGGTCACCCGTGCAGCAGGTGAGTATTCTACCACTGAACCACCGACGCCGTTTGCTTACTCCGGCATTCATGGCATGCAATATGAGTAACAGCACGCATAAGCTTTTCTAAAACTAACAATGCTTCGGCCGTGAATTGAACCCGGGTCACCCTTGTGGCAGGCGAGCATTCTACCACTGAACCACCGACGCCATTTGCTTACTCCTGCATTCAAGCATGCAATATTTCTTAACAGCACGCGTGAACTTTTCTAAAAATAACGATGCGTCAGCCGGGAATCAAACCCGGGTCACCCGCGTGGCAGGCGAGTATTCCACCACTGAACTACGGATGCCATTTGCTTGCTCCTGCATTCAAGGCATGTATATAATGCGTAACGAAACACGTGAGCTTTTTTAAAGATAACGATGCGTCGGCCGTGAATTGAACCGGGTCACCCGTGTGGCAGGCGAGCATTCTACCACTGAACCCCGACGCCATTTGTGTTCTCGCGCATTCATTACATGCAATATTGCGTAACAGCACGCGTGAACTTTTCTAAAAATAACGATGCGTCAGCCGGGAATCAAACCCGGGTCACCCGCGTGGCAGGCGAGTATTCCACCACTGAACTACGGACGCCATTTGCTTGCTCCTGCATTCAAGGCATGTATATAATGCGTAACAAAACGCGTGAGCTTTTTTAAAGATAACGATGCGTCGGCCGTGAATTGAACCCGGGTCACCCGTGTGGCAGGCGAGCATTCTACCACTGAACCACCGATGCCATTTGTGTTCTCGGGCATTCATTACATGCAATATTGCGTAACAGCACGTGTGAGCTTTTCTAAAAGTAACAATGCTTCGGCAGGGAATCGAACCCGGGTCACCCGCGTGTCAGGCGAGTATTCTACCACTGAACCACCGACGCCATTTGCTTGCTCCTGCATTCCAGGCATGCGATATTGCGTAACAGCACGCGTGAGCTTTTCTAAAAATAACAATGCGTCAGCCGGGAATCGAACTCGGGTCACCCGCGTGGCAGGCGAGTATTCCACCACTGAACTACCGACGCCATTTGCTTGCTCCTGCATTCATGGCATGCAATATGGCGTAACATTACGTGTGAGCTTTTCTAAAAATATTCTGCGCCACCCGCGTATCAGGCGAGTATCCTACCACTGAACCACCGCTGCCATTCGCTTGCTCCTGCAATCATGGTATGCATATATAACGTAACATCACGCGTGAGTTTGTCTAAATATAACAATGCGTCAGCCGGGAATCGAACCTAGGCCACCCGCGTGGCAGCCGAGTATTCTACCACTGAACCACCAACGCCAGTTGCTTACTCCTGCATTCATGACATGCAATAATTCGTAACAGCACGTGTGAGCTTTTCTAAAAATAACGATGCGTCGGCCGGGAATCGAACCCGGGTCACCCGCGTGGCAGGCGAGTATTCTACCACTGAACCACCGACGCCACTTGCTTACTCCTGCGTTCATGGCATGCAATATTTTGTAACAGCATGCGTGAGCTTTTCTAAAAATGACGATGCGTCGGCCTGGAATCAAACCCAGGTCACCCGCGTGGCAGGCGAGTATTCTACCACTGAACTACCGACGCCATTTGCTTGCTCCTGCATTCATGACATGCAATATTGCGGAAAGGCAGCCAAGAACGTTTTAAAAATAAACGATGTGTCAGCCGGGAATCGCACCCGGGTCAGCCGCGTGGCAGGCGAGTATTCTATCACTGAACCACGGACGCCATTTGCTTACTCCGGTATTCATGACATGCAATATGGCGAAACATTACGTGTGAGCTTTTCTAAAAAACAATGCGTTAGCCGGGAATTGAACCCGGGTCGCCCGCGTGGCAGGCGAGTATTTTACCACTGAAACACCGACGCCATTTGCTTACTCCTGCATTCATGACATGCAATGTTGCGTAACAGCACGTGTTAGCTTTTCTAAAAACAACTCTGCGTCACCCGCGTGGCAGGCAAGTATTCTACCACTGATCCACCGACGCCATTTTCTTACTCCTGCATTCATGGCATGCATATATAGCGTAACAGCACGCGTGAGCCTTTCGAAAAATAACGATGTGTCAGCCGGGAATCGAACCCGGGTCACCCGCGTGGCAGGCGAGTATTCTACCACTGAACCACCGACGCCATTTGCTTACTCCTGCATTCATGGCATGCAATATTGCGTAACAGCACGCGTGAGCTTTTCTAAAGATAACGATGCGTCGGCCGAGAATCGAACGCGGGTCACCGGCGTGGCAGGCGAGCATTCTACCACTGAAGCACCGACGCCATTTGCTTGCTCCTGCATTCATGGCATGAATATATAGCGTAACAGCACGCATGAGCTTTTGTAAAAATAACGATGCGTCGGCCGGGAATCGAACCCGGGTCACACGCGTGGCAGGCGAGTATTCTACCACTGAACCACCGACGCCATTTGCTTACTCCTGCATTCATGGCATGCATATATAGCGTAACAGCACCC
>NW_023613907.1:0-40563 GCF_013339725.1 Rhipicephalus microplus
ACGCACGCACGCACGCACGCGCACACACACGCACACACACACACACACACACACACACGTACGCGCACGCACGCACACACGTCTTTCTCATTGCACACCGGCTCTTTGTTTTCGGTTGAGACCTGACCATGCCGCAAGAAAAGTCAGAGTTCAAACGCCTCTGGCTGCTTCCTTTAGTTACTTCTACCTTGAATTTTGCTGCATGGCCAACTTTACTTTATTGCTCACAACCAAAGACGCCGCTGATACAGGAATTTATGCGAAACAAGTTCATTCACGCTGTACAGATAGCATAAGAAGCAATGCATGAGCTCGCTTTTAAATGTTCGCAAATGTAGCTGAAATTTCGGCTATCAAGCAAAAAAAAACAAAAAAGAGATGTTTGTCTGGTTGAAACAACTTGAGAACGGATGCTTTTAATGCCGCAATTTGATTGGCAAGAAATACGTTGTGCATAGTTGGTTTGAAGCATAGAATATTTCTTTTCTGTGTAAAGTATTTTTCCCGAACCAGGAGGCCATGACTAGAGTTTTTAAGGGGCCCTGCAACACTTTTAGAAAACACTCCCGATCGGTAGTAGAGGCTCCCGACTACACGTGAGCCAAATAATAACTCACAATAAATTATCAGTCAGCTAAAAATTGCTTTCTCTTCCCTGGCCAAACGATGGAGGACGCCCAAAAATCCCTCGTAGAGTGCTCATCTATTAGCCATTAACTTATTTGAACATGGCGTGCTTGGGCGTTACAGAGATTGCCACGGAAGGCCGTCACTTGTCCACGCGTGGGTGCGTGATCGAGCTAAAAAAGCCACGCATTAAAAAAAGAAAAAGTGATGAAGGTCACGAGGCGCGCGTGACGTTTTTTTTTTGTTTTCACCTCCCATTCTTCCCTGCTTAGAGTTACTCTATGTGCTACCTTTAGGCGGCATATACAGTAACTCTAAGAGAGAAGAGAAGAGTAACTCTAACGAGAGAATAGAGAGTGCGATTGCAGCGTGTGAGAATTCTTTGTAACTCCGCTCATACTGGACGGATTCTTCAAGTTTTTGTAGCGTTAAACTTGTGAGGCAATAAGCTTTTCCAAAAGACTTAATTCCATGGTTACTCAAATAAGTGTTTTATGGCCTTTTTAAGGCTACATTTACGAATACTAGATCAGAGCAGCTAATTTATTACTTCAATGCTATTTCGTCGGCAGCGAGGCTACACTGAATTTTACTTCAGAAAAAGCATACCTCAGGCGTTCCACTACGTTAACATAAAATAAAAAGCGAAAGAGCCTTTGTAAAGAGTTTTATAAGCAATATCTTTGAATGATGCTCGTTTATGATGACGATAGTTTTTAGTATGACCGAACGAGAAAATGACGCCACGTGATCAATTACTAATTTCACGTGACGTCATATTGACATAAAAATAACACCACGGGACGCCATGATGACGTCACCTTGAGATAACTGACATTGGCGATTTGTGATGCTATATAGAGGCGTCATCACGTGATTTTTTTGCATGCCTCGTCCCGAACGCCACAGGCAGCGCCTCCTCTAGAAAGATGCCAGTGACGTTGCACGCTTTCCCATGGGGATGGGTGGTTCCTCGTAGTTCAGTGCTTCCTCCGCAAGGAGTGCTCGCAGCCAACACTACTATTTTTGCTAGATTCGGAAGAGACGCCATCACAGAAACACGACTGTGTTGCCTCCGAGACGGCAATAGACATTGTTTTATTCTCGGAGGCTGCAAAATTTAAAGCGGCCACCACAGCGAGCGCTCACAGCCGACACTGTTTGGGGATAAGGAGGAGGAGAGAACACGAGAGGGTCCGGGAACCAACTCTTCGGCTCAAGTCGCAGGCATCTTGCTAGAGGAGGCGTTGCCACGGGACGCCGACCCCGACGGTGAAACTTTGCACTGAAGGATGCATTTAAAGCTTTCGCCTTAAAATCACGTCCTCATATTTAACATTTTGCATTCTTATTCGTGGGACATACGTATAAGTGTTTTTTTTTGACAGAGAGAGAAAGAATCGTGAATATGCATTACATTAAACAAGGTTTCCACCACTATTGTACAGACCTCAGTTGATCTTAATCTGAAAGTAGATGTCATTTAGCGTTCTATTAAGCCGTTTCATTCGTCCCTTGGGCACAATGTTCTATAGCCGAAAACAGCCCCCAAAGGCGTCGCCACGTATGCTGAACTAGAATCAACAACGTCGTCTGCACTCTAGTGTTCACGTACCAGGCTGTTTCTTCTTTTTTCTGTGCTATCTGCCGTGTTCACGGCTTTAGAAGTCACGCAGGCCACGTGCTGAAAATTAAAACCTGTTTACAAAAAACAAAAAGAAAAAAAAAGATTTAGGACTGGCCGGTTCTTAAACACAAGCGTTGCAAATTACATAAAAATGTAGTTCTTTTTTCATCGTGAAGCAAGGCTTCATAAGCATTCGGGCTCTTGCCGTGAAAAAAAATTTGTAACAGTACACTGGGTAAGTGAAGTAGAAACCGGCTAACTAAACTTGTAAGTTTAGTTAGCCGCTTTAGTTAGCTGGACCAGGCTCACCATCAATCAATCTAGTTTGGCGTGATTACGTTCATATATTAAAGCGATCAACGCAGTTCATAGCAAGGCTATCAATGCGAAAACCAGGGTGAAACGGAGGAACAAAATTTTAAACAATATAATTGACAGAAATTTCCAGGAAATACTCTCAATATTAACTTAAAATTACTAAAGCTCTTCGAACACATGAGACTGACTCTGGCGTTGCACAAAAGAGGGTGCCACTGCGTCACCAAAAAAGCGAAACAACAAGCGAAACAATCGTGTAGCCTCTTTCGAGATCTAGTAACATCATGAATATATGAAAAATCAACACTATGTGCTTGACTAATTCATTAAATTTAGTTAGACGACGTCCTTTGGTATTAAGAATATCTTATAACGCTCGTGTGCTTGGGCGGCTTCGTTTACTCTAACCTTTCACCTTGGCTACCACTAGTGGTCGCTCCATCAAGAAATTGCAGCATATGTCACATGTACAAAAAAGATGTCGGTTTGGGAAATGATTGACTTGAAAGAGCATTTGGGATGGCTAGTTCTAATGAGCAGAATATTTGTACGTTCGTAAGTTTGCGGGACTCCCACTAATATTGAACACCACCTCAGCTCAAAGGAATTCAGCTATCGTTCGTACAAATTTTCGCAATGTCGAACATGCGGACCCACACATCAACTCGTGAACGAGCAGTTCATTAGTGAAAGAAGCTTCAGTTGGACGCTGGTAATTTCCGTCCTTCAAAAATTTTTGGATTTCGCTCTTTTGCTCTCTCTCTTCTCTAACATTATTATTCACAATAATTCTTCTCAAGAACAACCATGTATCTTTCACGTTAAGCATGGTTTGCTGGTTTTTCCGAACAAAGACATCATATAAAACGCAATTTCATGCTCTTTAAAATGCAAATTCATGCTCTTTAAAAAGGAAGGTAAAAGAAAGAATACAAAAAATAGGCACTGTTGAATTCCGTCTGTGTAGCTCTACAGAGTGACATCAGTGCCTTTAACTTTGTTGCAGACGGGCCTTAGGCAGGCTTGTGATGATGATATGTGACGTTTATTGGCACAAGGGCCAATTGATAGCCAAAGAGTGCCAATTCATGATTAGGAGCATGAAGTGCGGTCATGTTAAGCGGCTGTGTTGGGCGAAAAGACATACCGTGGCGCCACCATGTGGACGCATCCCTGCGACATGCGTGGTTTGATTGCTCCGCCTCGCTCGCTTTTAACAGCTTCATTCAAAAGCTGCGTGACATTTCAGCTTCATTCAAAAGCTGACCGCATTTTCGCTTGTAGATGAAGACAACATTGTGAAGAAGTGACAGTGGCTGTAGGCCCTTTCTACAAACGTATAAGCCAGGAACCATGCGAGCTGAAGTTGTGGACGGCAGGAGCGTAGGCAGAAAGTTTTCCGGAGGGGTTACCACCTTGAATAGACTTCGGGGGATGGCCACGAAGATGACATGGAAAAAATATCGGAAAGTGGGCGGGAGGGGGGAGGGCGCACGGGCTTGCTGTGCCACCTTCTGGCTACGTCACTGGATGGTGGAAGCCCTTTTTGTCGGGTACAAACATGGAGACACACACCCGCGGAGAAAAGTGGGAGGTAGCCAGAAGGTGTGCTACCTTCTGGCTACTTCACTGCACATTCCTAAATGTAATATTGGTAACTACCCCCCATGCATGTACGTCGTATTTTAACATGTACACAATCAGGCTGTTTGCACATTTATTTTTGCTTGTGGACGAGCCTTCCGTGCGGTAACTGAAATGCTCTGTTTTTATGTGAACAATCGTGGTCGATGCTCATTCCAACCCCGTGGGCTTAAACTAACGACCAGAACAACATAGAAAGAGAGAGGTGACACTGTCAGTGGCCGCTACAGTGGCGTCGCGTGTGTAGTGCGCTCTGGTGCAGCGCGATAACCTTTACTGCAACTTTCTGGATTGTGTAGTCTGTAGAAGTCCACACACAAGAAGTGAGAGCAAAACAACGCTGTTCGAAAGTGAAAATACGTCGAAGTCGCAGTTAAAAACAACGCATCGAACCGCCAGCTTTTCTTAGCCAGAGCGAGGCAAGATCACGTGATCCAACCATGCACGTCAACGTCATCGCAGCGCTCACACCTCCAGTGGTGGGCCTCGCGCCCAATAGAGGCCTGAAATTCTTTTTCCCAAATGTACAGGTATTAACATTATGTGAATGACATGCAAAGTGCGCATCGAAAATTAGCGTGAACGATTGTGATAATAAAACCATGACGTCATGGACAATCGCACACGTGCCTCCTCAAAGCCTTTGTGGTAAAAGGCAGAAATACCAGTGCTTTCTGTGATGTAGCCACTGTAGCAGTGACCTCTATTGAGTCGTCATGCTGCGGATAACTAGGGTATATGATAGGAAATCAATGAAGATCATTTGAAAACGAGAACAGTGAGTTGTGTTGGAAAGCGAATCTTAACGAATAAACATCGCTGAATGGAGGTGCATTTACTCTCAGCGCCGTAGTGGGAAATGCTTCATTGTGATAGGGTCGATTTCAGTGCATGGTATTAAAATATGAAGCATTATCAGTGGTTCACCACAACATTACACATGCTTGATGCCGGGAAAGGAATCACGTTAAAAAGAGTTATACAAAGTTTTACGACAACAAAGAATCAACCAGGTGTCACACAATGCCAAATTGCGTAACTAGTGAGTCAGAAATGCTCCAACCCCTTACAAGTGATTCAGGCATAATACTTCGTTGCCGTCTGCCCCAGTATCGAAAAATTGCACAACATTCTTCGCAAGCGTGTAGCGGGTACCACGGTTCTCCGAAGAATGACGACGAATGATATAGTCAATGCCTTCATACTACACTAAAATATTTATGATTTATGGGTAATTGTGTACCATACAAGAATGCTTGTAGAAGCTACGCAAACAGTGTTTCAAATAGGCTCTGAAAGGCCGCTTTTCTAGGTTCCGTTGTGACAGTGCAGCACGTTCGGCGCCGGCCTGGTGGGTTTTTTTTCTGGCAGGAGAGCGCGCTGAATAGGCTACAGTTTTCGATGGTATATGTGGCTTGGCTTCCGTTCATATCATTATCTAGGCGCTCGAACATCAAGAGGAAGAAGATTTCTGTTTGGAGTGTGTTGTTATAAGTCTATGTCTATTATATGTCTGTGTTAGCGCGATAGCGTTACAGAGCTCGTGTCGCAGAAATTACACCGTCGGCGTCGGTATTGTTGGTTGTGAGCGAAAAGTCGTCCGTGAGCGAAAAAAGCTCGTCACAGAGATCGCCGCAGTAAGCCGCTACTTGTCCCCGAGTGCGCGCGCGATCACACTGAAAAAGCCACACATTCCAAGTAACAAAAACGTGCTCGAGGTCACGGGGCACAGGTTGTGCAGACGTTTTGCCCCTGCCACACCTCTCTGCTTTCGTGAGACAAAAGAAGAGAGGATGCAATTGCAGCATATGACAAACCTTTGTAACTCCACTCGCACTGGATAGATTCTTAAAATTTTTGCGGCGTTAAATTCCTAAGGTAATAAGCTCCTCTAGTGAATTCATTCCTTGGTTAGCTGAAAAAAGTGTTTCACGGCCCTCTTAACGCATTTTGTTCGACAGGTGTCACGACGAACGTGAGCCTATTCGGCGATTTGTAGGCGCATTTGGGAGGCCATCAAACTACTTCAGAAAAGGTCAGAATTGTGCAGCCATTGCCGCTAAAAACACACAGTAACTTTCAAACAGCTCCAAAAATGGACAACTATGTTCATCTAGCGGAAAACATATCATGCCTTTTCAGAGACATTGATTAAAACAGCAAACGCTAGAAAATGTGTTGACACCTGTGAGGCATTGTCAGACTCTTTATGGCCTCCGAGATGGCAAGTGTGCGGTGTGTATCTTAGACGCCACGCGACTCTTGCTTTAGATCAAAAACCTGTATGTACCATTCGCACGTGCACGCCGGTACAACCTATACTGTGTGCATGTGTGTGTGCGTGCGTGTGTGTGTGTATGTAACAAAACAATACAATAAGCATGCACTTATCGGTTGAAGGGTGCACCAGGGGCCGGATTTCGCTATCGCATTCAACTCTTCAAGGGGAAGCTTAAGGGTCCCCCAATTTCTTATATGCGGTTTCACCCGCTTTACGCCAAGTGGTGACGACAGCCTACAATTGCAGCATACGACAGCCCGGCTACATCAAATGCTCCTCATCTAGACAACAACAACAACAACAACAACAACAACAACAACAACAACAACAACAACAACAACAACAACAACAACAACAACAACAACAACAACAACAACAACAACAACAACAACAACAACAACAACAACAACAACAACAACAACAACAACAACAACAACAACAACAACAACAACAACAACAACAACAACAACAACATTAACAACAACAACAACAACAACAAACGACGCACTGAATTTGGTGTGATCAGACTGATCCCCCCCCCCCCCCAAAAAAATGCGCCGCCCTCCCCGAAGGGAATCGTGAGGAAAAGCGAATGCATTGCGTAGCGTCCATAACGACGTTTCAGAGCCCAGCGTTAGAAGAATGTTTTTTTTTACCGCGTGCAGCCAACAGCGCTTTTCGCTGCATGTGGCATTTTTTATGTCGCGAGAGACGTGGTACGCGTCTCCAGCTCTAGTAGCTAGTGTGCACGGTTAAAAAAAAGATGCGGGATTGCGGTTCTTAGAGTGCTTACTAGATAGACGAGCGAATCGACAGACAACCTAGAAAAAACCTGAACTGATGAGCTAAATTAGTTGGTTATTCTTTTCTTTGAGCCTTTATTAAATCCAAGATAATAAGTTTTCAGGAAGGGTGGAAAAAGTTTTAGCGTTGGGTTGTGGCAATGATTATTTATGATGCGTAAGTGAAGCACTTGAGAAATCGCCAAAAAATTTCCTTGTGTGGTTGTCGCGGCTTCGTTTATGAACATTGGGCTTTCAATATGGTATTACGGCTTCACTTGCAGTAGCCAGCGGTCAGTGCTGCGGGCGCCACTGATGTGAAACGCAGGTATGTTGTTTACCAGGTAATGTCTCGGGATAAGTATGAGGACCATGGGATGGCTATATGCTCTCTCATAGTAGAGTACCAAGTGCTCCAAAATGTTAAAGACTTTTTTCTAAACACAACCAGATGGTGGTTCAGTAGAGCTGAGACGGTTTTACGCTCTCAGAGAGTAGAGACACTTTACCGAACACAAAGCAGTGTGAGGTGAAAAAGCCTTCGTCAGAAGGTGGCATACACGATTTTAGGGGCGAAGATGCTCAAGCGGTGGGTCCTGCGTCCGCGATGTATGTAGTAGTAGTAATAAATGTAGTCGTCATCGTCCTAGTAGTAGTACGTAGCCACCTCCACGGATGGACTAAAGGAGCGGTGCGCGCGCACTCTCTTGAATTGAAGAGGAAACCCGCGCACATTAATCTTAAATAAAATAATAGCTGTTTCTGATGAAATAAACCCCCCGTCCGTCCACATCGATAACCTAATTTTAGATAAATTTGCCTTGAATTTGATGCTTACTAAAAGCAATCACAGCATATCCACGAAGTGCATGATGATGAGTGGGGCGAAGTGCTTGTCAGAGCGTCCGCGCTTGCGTACGTCCGTTTGTTCTTGCTACTCTCCGTCAATGCGTATGTCAGTGCGACTGTCTGTGCGTCCATTCGTGTGACTGTCTGTCCGTCCATCCGTGTGTGCGTCCATTCATGCATCCGTCCACCCATGCGTCCATTCGTGCGTCCATCCATCCATGTATCTGACCGTCCATCCATCCGTCCATCTAGTTAACACTTCGATAAACGTCACCTCGCATCTTTTCATCACATATTCATCACATAGAAGTACCACCATACAGCAGACATTCCAAGGACTAAACGAAAGTTGGCACGGCAGGACTAGAGGAGCGGCATGCGTGCACTCTCTTATGGCTTGTGCTTCGTGTCTAGTTCCAATCTTCATGTCTAGTTCTCCCCACCACTAGTTCATGGCACTGTGCTTCAACCCTCGCTAAATCTTGCTAAAACTAAGGAGGTTACACCTAGCGAGTTAATGAGGCAACATTTTCTGGTCAGATAGTGCTCAAAGTGTGCCCTTATGTAAGTAGATTTTTTGGTTAGCATCGAATTTAAGGCAAAATTTATTAGAGGTTAAGTGAGCAATACTTGTCTCTGTAGAGTATTTCATCAGAGAGAGAGAGAGACAAAAATAAACTTTTATTTAAAAACAGTGTTCCGAGTGAGGCCTGGTGTCACCCTAAGGTGGGAGGGTTCCCTAGTCCAAGAACCCTCTGGCTTCGACTGCCCTCTTGGCCCTGGCGACGAGTTGTCGCTGGTCTTCTAGGCCCTCGAGGACGAGCTTCACCTTCCACGTTTCTATTAGGTGGTCATCGTTTATTCTTGGGGCTTGGTCCCGCTCCATTTGCACGTCGTGGTTTGCATGGCACTGGCATTTCATCAGAAACTATCTTTTTGTTTATGATTAACGTGCTTGGGTTTTCTCCTCAATTCGAAAAGATGCACTCACGCCGCTCCGCTAGTCCAGCCATGGAGGTGGCTACCTACTACTACTACTACTACTACTACTACTACTACTACTACTACTACTACTACTACTACTACTACTACTACTACTACTACTACTACAAACATACATCGCTGACGCATGACCCATTGCTTAAGGAGCTTCACCCCTAAAAAACGTGTTGAGAACGCACTCTTTTCAGGCTGTGACAAGGCAGGACAAACGCTAAAAACGCGTTTCAAACGCACTGCGTTGAGGCGGCAACTAGTCTCGTTCAAGTTAAGAGGTGGGGGCTCCGGTTGCTATAGGCAAGATAAGCGCGCCCGCCCGCAGCTGTTGCTGACAGCTGCCGACGCCGAAGCGTGACATAGTGGGGCTCCGGTTGGTAGGGACGCGCACGCCAGCAGCTGTTGCAAAGGGAGAGTAGGGACGGATACTATGGACGCCTTATATAGCCCGAACTAAGATATGCATTCGAATTTAAAACCATAAACGCAATAATTGCACTGTCCTGTAAAGCGTGCTTTGCCTGTAGGGCTGAAATGTGCTTGCAAGAAGCTACACACGCAAACATGGGCAGGACCAGTGAGCAAAGAGGGGGCTGTCGTTGTGGCGTGGGTACGTGAAAGTAACGTGCACCTAGCTGTCTAAGTTCTCCCATTCAAGGCTCTGGTCACGAGCTCCACGGTGTACTGGAAACTGATGACGTGGAAGACTCCTTTGAACAATCAATGAAGGTAGCTCTTGTGCGCAGGGTGAGAGGGGGGAATGTTCGCGCGAGGATTTTTACGCTCTCAAAATGCATACATACATACATACATACATACATACATACATACATACATACATACATACATACATACATACATACATACATACATACATACATACATACATACATACATACATACATGTTTGGAATGTTTGGAAGGGTTGTCTGCTTGCTGTTTCTTACTTCTGGACCTCCTCCTGCATATCAACATCACGTATTTTTAAACGTCTCGGAGAACTGATTGTGATTCTGGCACACCAGCAATGTTATTGGAGGAAATGGAACATCGTTGGGATGTGCAGGCTGTAATTCGTAAAACAGATCTCAGATTTCAGAAGTCTAGTTGCCTCTAGCCAAAAGATTATAAAATTCCAGGTACTTATTGGGTCGTTTCAGCATCGATGTACAAGAGGCACAAAAAAAAAACAACTGCTATTTGGGATATTTGGCCCATGACTATTCGTACGTATATATGTGGTACGTATTAATTTTCCGCATTTCCTTTCATATACACAATGCGGCTACGCAGCTTTTTAGCGATATTGCCCCAACGAAGAACGAAAGAGACTGCAAGATAGAACGTAGACTTGGTGCTGAATTACATAGCATTTTTTATGATATTTTTATTGTACACCTTCTCGGGTAACGCTTTCTTTACGCAACGACTTTTTAGTACGTGTGACACGTAATACTAGAAAACCAAAAACGCGGAATTTCCGCCATCATCAATAAAGCCAGCTTTAAGAAAGCCATGAACAGTATGTTGTGTTTCATTAGTTTTATCAATACCGGAATATATCAGAAAAAAGCTCGCTTGTATACCTTCGAAATTAAAAGGACACTAAAGCGGAAAACAATTTTTTCGCGCATTAGTAAAGTAGAATTTCACAATCCTCACAACACAACTCTTAACATGGCACGACTCTTTGTGAGCGAGAAAACACTTGAAAAAACAATTTGGGTAGTGACACCACCTTGCGATTCCCGCACCATGACGCAAAAACTTTTTAAGGCGTATGCTTGGTCCTAAGTACATTACAATCGTTAAATATTACGTCCGTAGTAAGCTGTGGGTGCCATTGACTTAGCATACGAAGTTTTAGAGAGCTTCATTGAGCTAGGGCCGCGAGAATACCGAAAGTACATTTTAACATTTCTTACATTACTTGGTAAAAAAGTTCAGGAATGAAATTTCAACCATATAATTATCTCTGCTTGTAAAGAACCTGAAAAACAAAAAATGGGTTATCAAAAGACTGCTAACCCAAAACACACAAAATAAAAGGCCACAACCCCGTAAAAATATGAGTATTTAACAACCATCAGCCAAAAATACGACAGAACAAGAAAGAATAACAAGAAGAAAATAAAAGGCTCTTACCCAAAACAAAATCTAAGGCAACAATTTAAGACGTGATGCACACTGCTTCGTCCTGTTATAAGCATTTAAGCTATGCATATTTGCCCAATGTTTCCGGGCATCAGAGCTCAGCAATCACTGCCAAGGATGGTATTGTGCTATTTCATAGCAGAGTAGAAAGTACTCTGAATCGTTAAGCACTCTTAAACACACAGCCGTCTTCTACACTGCGACGACATTCCGCTATCCCTTAGTAGAAAACCAAGTGCTCTAAATTGTCAAACACTTTTTTTAAACACACTTTTTTCTGTTAGTACGCTAATAGTGTACAGTAAGACAGAAGAAAGCCCTCTTATAGTAGAGTAGTTCGTACTTCAAATTGTTGAACATTTCTTCTAAACGCTTAGCACATTTGAAAAGTCACCATGGTACTGGGACAGCTTCATGCTCTCCCATAGTAGAGTCCTACGCACTCTAAATTGTTGAATTTTTATGTAAACACACGCACCTCGGGTTCTTTTGAAATAATGGCGTGGGGTAAAACATCATCACAGATTCAGGCTTCGAAGAACAGTGGAGCCGCTGTCCCGGGAGTAAAGGGGCGAGCGAAAGGATTGTTGTTAGGGCAAAGCCTTGAGCAGTAACTTTTCTAAGGCTGCAGTAAATGTGGCTGCACGAGGTGCGAAGGGCTAGATGAGGACCTGGCGATCACGTTAGGGCGCGAATAACGGGCACTCATTCTTACTGTTTGAAAGCATTCGATGAAAGGGAGCAAGAATTAAAAACATATCAAGCTACGTGCTTCGAGAGGACTTCCACACTTCGGCGTTCGTGGCATGCAGAAAACGAAGGGGGTTTTCTGGGTCCACCACTCCGTCAAGCATCGGCCGTATAAGGGCTTTTTCAGGGCTTACGGTGAACTTATTTCGACATAGGAACCGATAAAGATAGAAACATCCATCTTCAGTTTAACTTATTGTATGTGTTTTCTTTACGACCAATTATGTTTTGGGGTAGGTGTATAACCAAGTTTTTGCAGTGGTAAAGTGCTCACTGACGTCTAGCCCTAAGGCATATAGAAACATAAGTCAAACGCAGCGTTGCAGAAGCTCATCCTGTCCGCACCAAGAAAATGTAATAATGAAGCTACTGGGGGTAAAAAGTGATGCGTGCATAGGCGTGCTAAAGGTTACGTATTGAGAAGCGCGGTGCTGATCGCAGTCACCCATTCAAGCTAACATTTGTCGAGTCCGTAATACACCAAGCCTCCTGCTGAATGCGCGAACGAAGATGAAGTAATGACGTGTTTCACCTATAGCAACCTGCCTTCAGTCCCAAGATTCTGGAGGTAAATGTGACCAGCACAGCAGTTCTCAGAATGCATGACAGGTGCTGCCCTGTCACCTTTTTCAACCAAATCAAGGGTGGACATGACAGTAAAGTTACGCAAATCTGGGGCAGCTCCGACTTAGTCAAATTATGTGGCAGATATGGCCTCTACGTTACATGAATATGGGACAATGCCACCATTTACACCCCCACCTTCTCACGCAGATGTTTGTGCAGATGTATGCGCTTGTGGGTTCTCGTTACGGACATTAACTTTCAGGTATGCTTTTTTAATGAAAGTACAATAAAGTTTTTGTCTATCTCATTTCGTTCTACCTATCAGTGGAAGTTTTTGCGAATTATCCGCAAACAAAAACACTATGCCAAATAATGGAAGCCAGAAGGCTTGCACCTAAAATGAACACGGCCCAATGCCGAAGATTCAGTGCAAATCCCACGAACATTTTGAAATACTGCTCTAAATGCAGCTGCTTGTTGTAATTGAACTGTAGCCCTTATCAGTTCTTAGATCAGCTATGGCCAAAGCCTCGATACGTTGCTTTGCTTACCTTCTTTCTTTTTGTCTCTTTCTGCCTCTGTAGTGACAAAGTACATCGAAAATAAACACCCGCTCAACCAGCTTGCCAGCTTGTGTCCACTTCGCTCGCGCCAAAGCGCACACCTCGACAAGCAATGTAACGGGGTGATGACTTGAAGTAACGCAAATTTTGACTGATTTTGTTCACTGAGCTTTCATTTTTCAAATATTTCTCTGAAGGCGAGTGATGTCGACAAAAAGTTATTGCAGTTTTTCGTAATATCCTTTTGATTGTTTGAAAAATAGCCAGCTCTTTCCCAGCCTGCTGCTGTTTGGTTAAATGCAGTGTTCGGCCCCTTGTGTGAACAACACTTGAACTTGTGGGTAGGGATTCTTGATAATGAACGCTTGGCAAAAAAACAACAACTCAAAAGCGAAGTCAAAACAAGACAAATGCCATATTGTCCTCTTGTGTTTGTGTTATGCAGACTTCTATTTTGTCTCCTTGTCGGTACGCCTGCATTATCAAGGTCCTTTCGTAATCTACCTTTGTTTGCGCCTAAACACTTGGCTGGCGTAGAGCTTTGAGGCGCGGAGCTCGGCTTCAATTTATTTACTATTGAAGGGCAGTTCGCTGTTCCAAGCGGCCTTACGCAACTTGTTTTTTCCGTTTGACCTTATATATTTTTGCTGTGGGTTCTCGTCGTTGTGTACCAGAAAGGCCGAACAGTTCTGGATCCTATATCTACCGCTAGCCCTCACCGCGGTAATCTAGTGGTTATGACGCTCGAGGGCTAACACGAAGGTCGCAGGATCGAATAGTGGCTGCGGCGGCTGCATTTTCGATGGAAGCGGAACTGTTTGAGGTCCGTGTGCTAGGAGTAAGGTGCAGGTAAAATAACCCTAGGTGGTCGAAAGCTCTCCACCACACATCTCTCATAATCCTATCGTGGTTTGGGAATGTTGAACCCTATATAATATTCATATATGCACCACTAGATTAATGAAGAAGCTAGGCCGATGAAGTGGGTATTTTCGATCACATGTGTCATGTTCCTTGAGCAAATTGATGGGGACTGATGTGCCCCAAAAAAAGCAGGGACGCAAGAAAAAACACTGATGAACAGATGAATTGCATTGCGCTTCGTCTGTCTCTGTGATCCTTCTTGTGTCCCTGCATTTTGTGCGCATCAGTACCCATCGAGATGAATTACCTAATAAGCCAAAGTTGAAACCCTCCTGCAACATCTAGCAGGTTACAGTGTTGTTAAAAAGCCAATTTTCGGCACATTATGATTGTGCTGCCGCCGTAGCGGCACAAGAAGCCATATGAAGGGCCGAAAAAATTGGCAGATCGTACGTACAGTGGGAATCGATGATATGCGAAGCACGAATGAGAAAGGGTAATCTATCATTTTAGAATCAGCACAACGTTACGAGGTGGAATTATATGATGCCGTACATGACTTCCGTGTCACGATTATCATGTTTGGATGTGTCGTTTACTTTCGTCATCTATTCACGTCACGTGATAACGAATGTAGTATATGTGGAGCTAGCGAAACGACCGCGAGCATGTTCGTAGTATGTTGCGTTCTTACATGACACACGTGTCAGGATTATCATGTTCGCACCAGTCATACATTTTCATCATACGTTGACGTCAATTAACACCAAATTTGGTATATGCGGAGCTAGGAAAACGGCCGCGAGCGAATCATGAAGGGCCCCTTATAGTCCAATGTATTGTTGACGCGCGCGCACGCTGGGCACAGCGACGCTACGTTAGCAAAACTCGCGCACTAAAGGCGTGAACGGCGCGACCAGCGTCCGTCGGCGCGGCTTAACGGCAACCAATGTTAAATACGACATTCTGCGTTTCGTGTCGGTGCGTTACCCAGACAACACTGCGTCTCCCTCTTTTTGTAATGAAGGAACGCCAAACACGCTTGAACGCGCATGCTTCAAAGCAACGTAGCGCGGCGCGCACCTGCGAGCATATGGCAGGACCAGCTCCTTGCGTTGCAACGCCGGCGTGACGCGTTGAAATGAACGCCGGCGAGTACGCGCACCGCGTCACGTCGAAATGCATTAGCGCCTTGACTGTGGCATGCAGTCATGTTCTCACATGACACACATTTGATGAGTATCATGTTTGCAGCAGTCACGTACTTTCGTCATCCATAGACGTCACGTAATACCGAATTTAGCATGTTTGAAGCTAGCGTTTGAAGCAAAGTGCAAGGCTCGCACCCTCTCCCGCGCGTCACGTTCACTGGCTCGAACGGCTTCGGGAACGTCCACTCGCCGTTGACGATTGCGAGCGGCGCCTTGACGCCGGCCTTCATCGCCCTTCTCCACCTGACGCTTGCGTTGTCGTTCCGCTTCTTGGGCCGCGTTCGCGGCTCGATGCTGACGCCCCATCTCGGCCTCGCCAGCGCGCAGTTCACCATCCGCTGCACGCTTCGCCCGCTTGTCCTCGGCCTCGCGAGCGCGAAGTTCGGCATCCTCTGCACGCTTCGCCCGCTTGTCTTCGGCTTCGCGAGCGCGCAGTTCGGCATCCGCTGCACGCTTCGCCCGCTTACGTTCGGTCTCACGAGCCCTTCGCAGTGCCGCCTTGTCTTCCAACGTCAGCAAAACCACCGCAGTACCGTCACCTCCAACGACGGGTGCAGTGCTGGCATTCGGTTGTACTGCATTCGTTGTTGATGGTAGCGTTGCCTCCGGGATATCCATCGCACGACCCGCTCTCGACGGGAGACTGAGAGAGAAGGCGGGCGCGCGAGAGAGAGGGGTGCGCGTGCAGCTGCAGCGAGAGAGGAGAGCGGAGGAGCGAGCGAAGGGGGAGAGGGTATAAGTCGCGTTACTGACACCGATATCAGCGTCGCGTCCGCGGCTTATTCGGTAGAGCGTCGCGCTGCGGCCCGCCAAGTCCTCATTCTTTTAAAGATAGAGAGAAGACTGCGGGCGCCACCGACGGCGGTGGATGGTTTGGGGTCGCTTATAAAGTGTATTCACACTTAATAGGTGTGGCATGTAGTCATGCTGTTACAAGACAAGCATGTCATGATTATCATGTTTGTATGTGTCATTTGCCCATGTCGTCCGTTCGCGTCGCGTAATACTGAGTTTGGTGCATGTGAAGCTAGCGAAACGGCCGCGAGCGCATCATGAGCGTAGCATGTAGTCATGTTGTTACATGACATGCATCTCATGTTTATCATGTTTGCACCAGTACCATACCTTCGTCTTCCATTCACGTCTCGCGATACCAAATTCGGTATAAGTGAAGCTAGTGAAACGGCCGCCAGCGCATAATTAGCATGGCATGCAGTCATGTTGTTACATGACACGCATCTCATGATTATCATGTTCGCACCAGTTACATACCTTCGTCATCCAATCACGTACCGTAATACCCAATGTGAGGCTAGCGAAACAGGCACGAACGCACCATGAGTTCAGCGTGTAGTCATGTCACATGACACGGATGTCATGATTTTAATGTTAGGGTCTGTCGCATGTGTCCGCCATGCAATCATGTCATATCATACCAGTTTTGTAACATGCCATGTGAACGACACCACCAAAAGAGCTGCAGGACCATGAAATGTTATACATGACATTTATGACACCCATTTCATGATTTTCATGTTATGACTAGTCAAATAAGTTCTCCATAAAGTCATACTATGCCATACCAAGTTTGATATTAATTCCATTATTGAAACGGCAAGGAGAGCTAAATGTCGTAGGCGGCTAGATAGATAGATAGATAGATAGATAGATAGATAGATAGATAGATAGATAGATAGATAGATAGATAGATAGATAGATAGACACGCTCAAAGTCGCCGAAGTTCGCTAAGAAATATTTAAAAAAGAGGTTTTATTCGATAAATGTTCAAGCTTGTGCCGCCAACGTGGCAGGACAAGGTGAAGTACAGCCGGAGGCGCAAAAAATATGAATGAGCTGAATGAATGATTGAATTTCACGAACTTATAAATGCCCATTGATATACTCAGCTGTCGCAAGCTTTCAAAAGGCAATATGTCATATTGGCTGAACAATGGGGCCATGTGATCGTAATACCCTGAATGAGATCAAAGTACTTACGGGCCAATGTTAGACCGTAAAATCCAGACGCTAATCTAGAGCATACGCTGTTAATGTGTTCTTCCCATTTGAGGCGTTTGTAATCTGTTCGGTTAGCCCACAAAACGTACCCGAACAATCACAGTCAATGTTGTGGAAACAATATGCATCTACCACCGTCTCCAGGTTCAAAATTATACCTCCTTTCAGCGAGAATGAGTTAATAAACTGGAAACCAACGCTTGTTATCAACAGACGTTGTAGTGTAGTTGTACTCGGAAAAATTTGATGGCTTGACGGACACTGGTATGAAAGTGTGCTCACAAGAAAAGATTCCTGAAAGTTTCTTACAGATAAAACATTTCGCTATTGTTCAAGATTGAATGTAGTTTCACATGTGCCCTTTCGGTTACTCTTCGTGCAAGAACGACGGTGAATATTTACTCTACATGGATAACTGAACTAGTGTTCGCAATTAGTGCTATTTCTTATTGTCGAAGTTTCCTGAGACTGTTTGCGAAGATCACGACGTTACGCGCTAGCAAGTTACCCCTTCTAGCTGGCCATAGGCAAGCTTGAGCGTACCTGATTTTCGTACTCTGGTCATCTAAAATCTGTTCATTACAACCTAATCACCTCAAATCTGACCTAATCCCCGTTTCATCTCCTACCCACCAGTATGGTGCTTGACTTGGAAGAGCTGTACATATCTGGCATTGCGAAAAAGGAAAAACGAAAGAGCCGGATCTGAACTTAACTTATTAAAGGTAAAGGACCATCTTTCGTGCTTTGTTAGTCCATTTTAGCGCAATAAATGTCGATACTTATGCTGTCGGTACTTGTTACGTAAGTTATGTATCGTGGCTTCCTGCTACAATCCGTGGCGCGTAACTATTTGCGGCGTGGTCACATAACCTCCCTCTTTCTCCTTTCAATCCGCGTGTGAGGAATATTGGTGCTTCTTCCCTTTAGACTTCAGAAAATGGGAAGGGATGACAGAAGGTGGCGAGGGTATCAATTGTTGTCCTTTTTCACTTTTCCTTATGCAAACGCAAAAGGTGACGCCTTTTCGCGCAGCTAGGTTGGTGCATTACCGGCAACTATTATAGGCTCCCTGCATTTTCTCCGCCGAATGCTTTCAAAAAAATTGTTTTACCAGTGAGAAAAGACGTACGCCAAATCTGTTTCATCTTTTCTGATGTCCGTCATGTTTACACACTCGTTGCCAAAAGCCTTGTGAAAAATTGTGCTATGTTGGTCTTTTTTTTTTTTTTGAAGCGTGGCTTTGACAGGTAGATAATGGGGTTCAACTTATGCGTATGCGCGTATGATCAATGCAGCGTTTCAAAAATGTTCCGTGTTATGGAGCAATGTTCGAATCAGTCATACATGTTTTTCTAGATTTACTGTTGGAGCTGGAGCCTGAAACACCATATTCTGTAAACGTCGTGAATAAGGCGCTTAGGTTTGGCATAGGCATAACCCATGAGGCTAACCAGTACACCGGGTAAATAATGAATGGGGTTTCCGTCAAAAAGTAGTAGGTAGTCAGTAGATAAACTAAGATGACGTATACTCATTAACAATGTGCGCGTTAATGCACTAGTCCAGAAGTGTGCTGATGAAGCCTGCTGTTCGTAACGCGTAGGACAGTAGGTTGCTGCTCGTTTGTGGATGTCTAGCTCTATATAACGCGCCTTTAGAGTCCCTTTCAATTTCAGCTTGCCGGAAATGAGTTTTCCAGTGTTAACTATCACTGAGTGATATACACAAGTTTTTTTTTCCCAGCTTTTCTCATGACCACTGAGCGTAAACAAGATGTTCATATTTTCATTACTCCAGCTTTCCGGTGTTCCTATTTGTGAAGAAAAGCAGGCAATGTTGATGGTTGGGAGCAATGTTGCGGAATGGGGGTACCCATTTCATTCAGATTTCATTGCGGGGGAATCGGCAACTTGCCGCAGTTTTTTTCCTTTCAATTCCTCGGAATTGAAAAATAAAGCTCACTCGCACTGCGGGAAAACCATTAAATTACTACATTTCCTGAACGTAAAAAATGCGTTATCATAGCTTTAATGAACTAAGAATGAGCGACCCAATAACCAACTTATTCCTCAATCCTCAGTACATATCCCATCGCATCGACCATCGTCATAAGGTTGGAATTGCATTCTGCAACTCTAGTGTGTTTATCGATCGTTTATACCTCGTACTCAGTAGATTGGAACCACCTTCCCGAAGACATCGTCACTATTACTAATAACAATATTTTCCGTCAATATTAGTCAGTATTGTATGAGCTAAACGTTACTCAAATTGTATTATGTTCACCGTCGTTGCACAGCTACTATTGTATAATCAGAAGTTTTCTCTTTACTTTTCTTTACTTTTTTATTTATATGTTTGTTGCATTGTTTATTTCTCATGCTGTATTTCCTCTGCTGTACATTCTGCTGTATAATATGTATTTTCTATGCTGTATATTCTCATGCTGTATTTTTCTTTTTCCTTGTAACTTTATTTGCACTCCCCTCTATAATGCCATATGGCCTGAGGGTAAATAAAATAAAATTGAAACGAAGCATTGAAATGTCCTCAGATGCATTAAGAACTGCAAAAGTACGCGAAAGCACGTAACCACGGTCGAGGGGAAAATAGCTTGGTGCAGTACACAACTAAACTACTAGTTCTCATAGAACAGTTTCTCCCGCTCCTATAGTATTGCATGGTTGATTTGATTTGATTTGATTCGTCACAGCTAGTACAGTGTAAACGTAGCGGAGGAAAAAGCCATTATGACGGCTTGAGGGATCCTTCGGCCCCTTTGAGAACAGTGACAGCAGCTGAAAGGCATCACAACATTATCACGATATCATATACCTTGGGACAGGGCATCAACATATATATACTTTCCCCCACAAAAACTGTCACATTGTTTTGCGTAAAGATAATGTCGTAAAATACAGCTGAAAAACGTGTTTCATACATAGCATACACAAGAAAGGCACCTGATGCGATCTTGTGCACCTATAAATAACCTACATGGTTATCTGCAAAAGTATTTGCAAAATATCTGCAAAGTAATCGTGCAAGTACAATGTTGAGTATAAGTTAGTGAACGTCGGCAACGTAGGTATTTACTCGTTTTAAACGTATTTTGTGCCATCGCAGTATCTATTTACTGCAGATTGGCAAAGCTTGAAACTTTTGCCGTACTAACAGATAATTCTTTTTCGGCCTTTTAACTAGGTAACTACTAAGCCACATACGTTGCCTGTTCTCCTCGTAAAAACCACCGTTATCTTTGCAGTAATCGTGACACTCCTTAGAAAAACTTTGTCATCTCATCATAAACCTGGCTACGCCCACTGCAGGACAAAGACCTCTCCTATTTTCGCCAGTCAACTCAGTACTGTAATCGCTGCTGCCACTTTATACCGACACAACTCCTAATCTTATCCGCCCATTCTAACTTTCTGTCTTTCCCTCACTAGCTTGCCTCCTCTTAGAACCCAGTATGTACATAGAGTTCTTGAACCTAACTAGAGGGAATTATGACAGCATGATCAGTAAGCGACCATGGAATGAGTAGTGAACCAATTTGCCTAGCCTTCGTACTTGCAGGTGGCGAATCGCACTTGGGGGGGGGGGGGGCTTTTTAATTGCTGTGTTTCGGTTTTGTTTTGAAGGAAAAAACGAACCCTTTTGAACTTCGTGACCCGCTTTGAAAAGGGAAGCCTAAACAAATACGGCGGTGAAGCGCAACCGCTGAACTTGGCTGATTTTTGTTCCATGAGAAAACAGCTCCAAGCCACACGAACACACACGGAACTGAAGTAGAAAATTAGGCAATCCGGGTACTACCCTTATTCCCATGCTCGCTGGAACACCGTGCGTTGCAGCTTCCCTAGACACTAGCCCCAGAGTTCCCTTCAGTGTATATTTAGGGAACCCTATGGTATGTGATCCTTAATCACCAGAGTTTATCTTGCCTTCGCACTACATGCACTGTTCATGATCATTTATTCTTGATTTCGACTATAATGTAATTAACACTCGTTTGTTCCCCGATACACTGTGCTTTCTTCTTGTCCCTTAGGGTTACACCTACAATTTCTTTTTCTTTTGCTCGTTGAGTTGTCCTCAATTTGAGTTAAGATAGGCAGTGCCCAGTGCACACGAAATTGGTTTGTCTTGCGATCGAAAGGCTTACACCGCTTGTTGATTCAAGTCATCGTTTCAATTTGTCAGAGCAAAATTTGTCGACGCTTTGAGAGCATTTCGTTTCTGCCTGCACCACACGTCAGCTTTTTTGACAATTCGTAACGTCCAATTGCAAGCTAGGCTGTTTCACAGCAGACCTACAGTTCAACAATCGCACCGCGTCACTCTGCTTTTATGTTGTCCACCGAGGAACCTGTATTATCGGCCTTGACTGAATTTAAGTCTTGGCATGAGGATACCGCTCTCAAGCGCTTATGTACGACTACGTCTGTTACGCTGGCACGTGTCTATGGCCTATGACCCGTACCTCGTTCCAGCCCCACACTGTCCAACACGCGCTCTGTCCAGAAACTTTCCGCCAGCTTTGACAAAAGAGTTCACTTCACTCTCCAGTCCAAACAGCTTTTATCACTCATGATGGACTTTTTCAGTTCAAGAGAGTATGATTTGGGTTAGCTTCTGCAGCAGCGGAATTTCAGTAGATGACGGCAGTAATTCTTGGACGTTGCCCTGGTGTGTTATCTACATTAGGTTGTGATCGCCTTTGGCTAGAGTGACGAAGAACATCTCTTGAACTTGAAAACAGCTATGTAGAAGATAAAGCACGCAGGCCTAAAACTGAGCAAGAAATGCGTCTTTGACATTCTGAGCTTTCATATTTAGGGCACAAGGTCAATGCACGTGGTGAAGATTGACTCCATAGTTGACACTCCCGTGCCAACCAATGTTGCTGCCCTCTGTTCGTTTTTGGGCTCTTGTAGAATACTACTCAAAATTTGTTCCACATTCGGCACAAGTCGTCGAGACTATACGAGTTCTACTTCGCAAAAATGAGCCATTCGTCTGGTCAGCTCAAGCACACAGCTTCAGAAGGGTGGAAATAAAGCTTTCTTCGAGTCTAGTCTTCCAAATTTCCGGTCTCAGCTTCCGGTCACCGTGTCTACAGATGCTTCTGACTGCGGGCGGGGAGCAGTTTTCCAGCAACGACATGACCAAAAGCTTTGCACAGTCGCTTTCGCATCGCGTACACTGTCCTCAGCAGAGAGAAATTAATCAGTTGGGGAACGAGAAGGATTGGCATGTATTTGGGCTTGTGATTAATGGCACGCGTACCTTGAGGGTGCCATTTCAAAATTAAAACAGATCACCAGGAACTTGTCTCTTTGTTCACCACAGGAACCAGGAAGACGCCCACTTCGAATCACAGGCTGGTGTTCAAGACTTCTCAGTAATAAATTCACTGTTGAATACCTTAAGGGGGCCACAAATACTTTTGCAGATACACTTTCTCGCCTGCCAGCCCCTACCCCAGAGGCAGCGTTCGGAAGGCTAAATGAATTGTGTCGCTTGTTGAGCCAGTCTATGGGGCAAAGAAAACGTTCCGACAGGCCGTTCTCGACGATGGTTATCTGGGAACCGTCAAGTCATTTGTGTTGACTTCCTGGCCACCACACAAGTCCTTGCCAGAAGATGTGAAGCCGTTATATTTTATTAGAGGTTATTAGAGGGGAACTTTGTGTTGTTGATGATCTTATGCTGCGCGCAGATCACCTCGTAATCCATACTCCCTCATTGCGCAGATCATTGCCACCACACGCGAGATGCATCCTGTTATTAGGCGCACTTATGCGCGACTTCGTGAGTGCTTCTGGTGGCCTCGGATGGATAAAGAAGTGGAAGAAGCAGCGAAAAACTGTCACATCTGCCTGGAGGTCGATAAATCTGTCAGGACTTCACCAGCATCATTGCAACCTGTTGAATAGCCTGAAAGAGTATGGCAGAAGCTTGCCTTAGATATCGTTGGTCCCTTGGAGCGCGCACCTCACAACAACAGATTTGCCATAGCGCTTGTGGATTACCACTCAAAGTGTCCAGAGGATATTTTTGTCGTGAGGTATCCACGAGCGCAGTGAAAGACGTTTTAACAGGTTTTTTGCCCGAATGATACCCTGAGGAAATCGTTTAGGACAATAGACCTGAGTTCCCTTCGCGTGAATTCATGACCTTTCTTGAAGACACGGGCATTCGACTGCTGCATTCATCAGTGTACTACCCCAGGTGAATGGACAATTAGAACGGTTCAATCGAACATCCAAAAACTTTGTTCATGTTTCATTTCTCGAAGGACAAGCCCTTTGGCAAGCAGTCATCGATTTTTTTGCAATATACAGGCTACTCAACAGGCAACCACTGGGGTTGCCCCTGCAGTTCTGCTGCATGGTAGAATGCCCCGAACCAGGCTGGACATCGTCGGCCTCTCAGCAACAGCCTTCGCTAAAGAACAAGCTAAATAGTTTGCGTGACGTCGTCGTAGAATCCAGCATCGACAACACAGCAGCAAGCTGTACATGGATAAAAGGAGATCTGCCAAGAAGCCTGGGATAGCTGTAGGAGACACTGTTCATGTCAAGAAACTAACCGTTCGCTTTAAGGGGGACTGCTACTTCGCCTCATGAGCTCAAGTGTTGGAAATAAGGGGCCTTCGTCTTACAGGCTTGAAGGCGGCCGTACGTGGGATGCCTCCAAGCTGTGGAGGGTTCCGAAGGGGGTTGATTGCCACCAAACGCAGCTGCCTGTGCCGCAGTCTCTAGCCCTGGTTCCACAGGTGGCCGGGCTACAGCCTCACGTGGCCAGCCGCGGTCTCCTGGAGTGCTGCAACCTGCCGTGCCACAGCCGCAGTTTCCTGGTGTGCTGCAACCCACCGTTCCACCGCCGCCGCAGTCTCCTGGCGTACTACAACCTGGCGCACTGCTATCTGGCGAGCCGCGGCTGCCATCCCCTGGTGTAGTGCAGCCTCCTGTGCTGCAGCTGCCGTCTAGGACGAAGTCACTATCTCCTGTACTGCAGCAGCCAACCTCCACAGTGTAGCCTTCAGAGCTGCCGACCTGAACAAAGACGGCCACTGGCTTGGCTTCAAGACTACCAGACAAGCTTTAGTTTACGGTATGAACTTTGTATATTCATTACTATGTACTAGAGTAGTGCATACTTAGGTTTTGTTACTAATATGTACAAACAACTAATTTATAAAATTAAGGGAGGGAGTATGTTGTATTCAGTCTCGGTTGCGCTTCTGTTCTTTCATCCTCAGGAGGCGCATTCACTCATTGTTATAAAAACCATGCACATAGTAAATGAAAAAAGAGGTTCTTGTTTTGTATTTCGCGGCGGCTAGACCGCTGACTGAATTTTCCTAAACGATAGAGGACCTTCTATGTAATCCTCCAGGTTTCTGTTTCTTAGGTAAGTACCGGCAAGATGCAGCTGTTACGTACCTTTCTCTTGAGGGATAGTAGCAATCTACCTTTCATGATTGGGGAATGCTTGCTTTATGTGATCCACCCTATTCTTATTCTCGTTACTTCACTCTCGTGGTTCCGCTCCACGGTTGCTACCTGCCATAAGTGGACGTGCTCTTTTACAAACTCAGGAGCACTGCTACCTATCTCGAAGCGATGTTCTCTTCCGACGTTGTTGTACATTGCTTCCACTTTCTGCGGAAAAATTGCAAGTACTGCCCTTGTGTTCTCTTTGTCTAATTCAGTACTAATGCATTGTAATTTGTCCAAGTTATCCAGCAAGGCAATGTCATCGCCAATTGGCAGGTCACGGAGAGGCTCTACATTAACTCGTATTCCTAACCATCCTTAATTTTGTCGAATAATTTGAAATAAAAATTTCGTGCTTAGTGATGACACGCGTATACGCAAATATAAAGGTAAACAATGACATGTGCGAATGTCCACTTACTTCTAGACTCTATGGCAGCTCAGTACACAGTGTGTTAATCCAAAGCAGGCACATAAATAGCCTTGAAACAGCTGCTACAATAGATACCGGCTACGTCATAATTTATGTGCGCGTTTGCGTGTATGTCCTCATCTGTGAATCATTCATGCCTCTATATACGTTGCTGTAATGCATACTTTTCATACTAGATTCAAGGAATAATTAGTAACCACAAATTACTCCATGTGAATAATGGCACTTTGTCTATTATTATATACAAACTTCATAATAGAATAAACTTCATGTGGCATTGTACATGCACATATAAACGCGCGATAACTTACAATTCAGTAACGTATTGATAATTCGAGTCAAATAACACTATTCATGAACTAAGTAGCAAAGTAGCAAGCTTCTCCAATTTGTATTGTACTGCCTTCACTTACTAGGGGTTAGTCTTTTTGTGACAAGTATACGGTTAGTATGCAGTTAGTGAATGTGCCGATCTTGTTTTCTAAGAGTACATGTTTAAACTAATGGTGATATTTTAATATTGTTCGAGCCTAAATGCGCTAATGCTAGAATGTCGAATTGACAAATCGGCCTAAGAGTTTGGGGATCGGCTGCTTTGGCTGTCAACCTGAACAAATGCTTTCGAGCCTATTCTATTTCTCTCTGTACGTTTAATAGTGTACAGCAGTTCATCGCACGCACAGCACAGAGTTCATCGTGTACAAATGTGTGGTGCGCTGACCTACAGACCCTTGCAAGAGAGTTTCGGGCAAAGGCACTCATGTGTGTGAGCAATAAGAACATTAATGCAAAAAATTGAAGGGGGGGGGGAGGGGTAACTTGTGGTGAAACCACGCGCAAGCTGGTATAAGAAAGCTTGCAGTAAACACAAGCATCACACCAGCGTCAATACGCACCACAACTCAGAGAGGCGCTTTTTCGATATGCGTCCGAGTCGCGGAAGGCGGCAGAAGCAAGAACAAAGTGAAGGTTGGGGAGACAGCAGGTGGCTCAGGCACCACCGAGGGAAAAACTCACAGAATGAAAAGGGAGCATGGTGCCACCGTAGTTCCGCATGACGATACCATGGCATAGAGCTGCGGTTACGCAACGAATGGAGAAAAAAACTTCGGAGAAACCCATTTCATATAAAGATAGAATTATTGGGGTGGTCTTCTTATAAATGTGCCGTAATTTTAATCAGCCAAGCCTTTTTTATTGACTGCTTTATTGTTCAATTTGAAGGTCGGACTTACTATTATTTGAAGTTTGAAAAAGAGTACGTTGACGAAACTGTGCTCTATTTTCTGAAAAAAAAAGACCTAATTTTATTCTAATTTAATTCAGTGGAAAATTACCTAATTACATTCCCATTTCATTACTTCAAGGTTGTCTCCATTTCATTGCGGGGTAACGAAAATCTGAAATGAATCCGGATTCATTCCTATTCTAGGGAGGCAACTCCGCAACACTGGTTGGAAGCGACGGCTTCTGAGTATGCAGGTCGCAGGGTTTATGATACGCGACATGCCTAGTATACTTTAGCCTTCACAAGAAGCAGCAACACAGGAGGGCGAAGGTTGGGCGTTCAACCAGAAACGTGCCCAGCTGCCTACTATGCCGACAAACTCGAAATGCTAGAAACCCTTGTCACCAGATTTACGTGGCGTTAAAGAAAAGGGGGGGGGGGGCTAGACTTAAACAGCACCCCACTATGGCATTCCTTAAAAATTATTGTGGTTTTAGAAGGTAAAGCTCAGCCAATCAATACTATTAGCGCTACCCTAGGTGCGCTAATGAGAAAATGGGAAGAGAGAATGAGAAAATGGGTCAGACAGAGAAGCTTTATTTATCGTCATCATTCGTAATCCGCGTAAACCATTAAGAACTATATGATTCTCCTTTTTTACACGTGAGAATAACTTGTGCAGCATTCTCGTTAGAAAGGCATGCCACTTTCTAGGAGAGTCACTGAATGCTAGGCTTCCCAAAAAGAGTCAATGCTCGACACTTCTAAAGAGAGTCAACTTGCCTTATAAATACATGTAGCTCTCACTGAGAAAAGGAAATTCAAAGGGCACCTCTTTTTACTGAAGGGCACAATTACAGTTTTCTTATCAGTTTTCTTATCTGTCGTCCGTGGTAGTCCTTACCACTATAGTCTTTATCTTTATTGCGTAGCACTCTATGGACTGGGCTTCTCGTCCTTGCACGCATTTCATCTGGCATGACCATGCTTAAGATCAAGTCGTCGATAGAGGCCCTAAACAAGGCGAGAAATGCTAAAAAAACGGTTTAAAATAAACTACCAGTTCTTATAATAACATACTTAGCCGAAAACTTACAAGTAATCGCGATAAGAAACTTGATATCCCTAAAAACACCTCAGAAACATGCACTTACGCAAGTTCCATGCACTAGATGGCGCTACTGCTTCGTGTGGCATCACTGAGTTCCGATGCTCTGCCACGATGTTCTACCACACAGGCTTTCATGTGTAAATGCGCATATATACATTACGAAATGAATGGGGGGATGACTGCCACTGTGGCTCAGTGGGGAGCAGGGGACCAGCTATTCGAAAGTCGCAAGTTCGCATCTTGCCAGAGGCAAGCTGTCTTTTCATCCACTTTCTTCTTCATATTTACATTGAAGTTACCTCGTATAACATACCCTTTATTTTCTATGGCACTATAGTCAGATCTCATTACTACTGTATCTAAAAAAGAAAACGAGCCCTTAAATTTACATCTTCCTTCATTCATAGCGATAATCTCGTTCTGGCAGACTTGATGACTTGAGGTGGTATGCGAGTAAACGGGGGGATGACTGTCATGGTAGCTCAGTGTTAGAACATTGGATGCGTTATTCGAAGGTCGCAAGTTAGGATCCTGCGAGTCGTAATTATTTTCGTCCGATTGTCGTTATTCGAAATCACATTAGATTTTTGTCTAATAACAGACCCTATATTTTTTCATTATTGTCCGTTAGTTGTCATAATTATTGCTATGGAGGTGATGACTTTGTTTACACTGAAAAGCCAGCGCTCAACCGACACTGATGCCGGCTGATGACCTCAGATGGATGGCGCTCACCCACAGAGGGGGATGGGCTAACAACCGGGCGGCAGGATGCTTAAACGAAACTAAAATGAAATAAAGCCAATCCAAAAAATTAGTTCAGAGATAAAACTGCCAATAAACCAAAATGGTTGCTGAGAAAGCGGTCAAACGATCGTCGTCGTCGTTATCATCATCATCATAATCATTATCAGCAGCAGCAGCAGCTGCTGCACCAGCGGCATAATGATCATCACCTTTTCCGTTCTGTAATAAAGCTACTAACATTCATTCAAGCTCACTCCCTTAAGTAATGGTAAGGTAACGCAACATTAGCCACGAATCTTTGAACTCATTCAGTATTCATTCAGTGCGTTTCTGGGAAGCTCGCTTTCAGGCGACGGTCATCGTTGCCACGAGCTTTCTTCAGGCGGTTCTCTTTCAGCCGCGTGCAACCCATTACGCCAAAGGCGTCTCGCTTGGCGTTGTGTAGGTCCTCTTTGTCCCTTCAAAACCAACCAACTTGTGCATAAAGAGTATCTCTTGTTATTTGTGCGTTACTTCACTCATCGTGCGGAAAGCCTCAGCTGCGAAACGTGGTGCCGAGTTAAGGCTATAAGGCTATATGAGAGTCCTTCGAATAGCAGCAGTTAGATTACAGCAATGGCCTCGAGGTCTTACTGGAAGCCTGCAAATAATGGCTGGTCGCATAGACTCCAGAATTCTCGCTCATCAGCTCGAAGTGTTGGCTTCCTTTTCAGGGCCAAGACTTTTTATACAATTGTTTAGATTATTCTACTTTCCTATAGCAGTCTCATACTTCTCATCCTTCAATTGTGAACTGAAAGTAAAAAAAATTGTGGAGGTATTCTGCGGCTGGGACTAATGTCATGCTATCACCGAATGTTCGTGGCCCGAAGCCTAATTTCCGGCGTACACTCAAGACACATTCACAAATCTTCATGCGAACCCCCCGAGAAAGCAGAGAGAGGCTGTGATTTGTTGGAAAACATTATCTTAAGCGAACATCGTCTACAAGTAATGACACCGTCAATTTTGCGTAGCTGGCAGGAGCAGAGCAACTGTAAACGTTACGCAAGTTTTCGACAGGTCACTAGTAAAATGTTTCATTGGCGGCGCTGTAGTTTCTAAGCACTATGCTCTTACCTCGATCGGCCCCACCGCGGTGGTCTAGTGGCTAAGGTACTCGGCTGCTGACCCGCAGGACGCGGGCTCAAATCCCGGCTGTGGTGGCTGCATTTCCGATGGAGGCGGAAATTTTGTAGGCCCGTGTGCTCAGATTTGGGTGCACGTTAAAGAGCCCCAGGTGGTCCAAATTCCCGGAGCCCTCCACTACGGCGTCTCTCATAATCATATGGTGGTTTCGGGACGTTAAACCCCACAAATCAATCAATTACCTCGATCCTGCATGCACCAAATGAGACCAATGACAAGCATTTATTCTTGTCCGAGCATGCCAAGAGCCTCAACGCGCTTTCTTGCACGTGGGGTTTAAAGAAAGGTGATATGTTCACGCTTGTGTAAATAAAGGCACAGAGACATCGTGGTTAGCGCACCGAGTTTAGGCGCTATGGGCTGAGAACTCAAGTTCGATGATTTATTTTATTTTTCATTCAGAAAATGTTTTTCTCTGATATCGCATTATTCTTTCATCGCCCTTTTCATCCAAGCCTTATGCATGCTGAGCGCTAGCCATCGGCATCTAGGGACTGACTCTGCTATAATTTTTTTCCCAAGCAAACTATCGCTAACAAATCAAATAAAGTAAAAAAGAAATGACGCTTTATTTGTATCGCATATCTGCAATACAAAAGGCTTTACACATTTGGTGCCTGTTCCGCAGGGACGTCAGCTTGAGTAGGCATTTGCTATTTTGAGACACGTCTACGAGCCGGATCACAGGATGAATGGTACCACGCACAGCTTTGCGTGGCATTCGTGCACGTCAGTGAAAGTGGGTTTCCTGGTTGGTACGATACCAGGTACGTGTTTAGGCTTTTAAGGCCTCTGCAGGTATTCAGGTATAGGACAAACGGGGATTGGCCCAGTCAGGTGTAATTTGACAGTACTTTCTTTTCTGATTCCTTTTTTCTACCTCTGACCATTGTATCTTCTTTACGAGCAATGCTGTTCCCTTTTTTTTTCATTTCTGTCGTTCAAGGCTCTTAGCGTTAACCTATCAGGCATGAGGTTAAACCCCCCCCCCCCAACGCACACGCACACACACGCACACGCGCACACCACACACACACACACACACACACACACACACACACACACACACACACACACACACCACACACACACACACACACCGCGCGCGCGCGCGCGCGCGCGCGCACACACACGTGAAAGTAAAATTTGTAACAGACAAAAAGACCTAAATAGATAGCCCTTTCACATTGCACCATCGACGAAAGATCTATGAGCAGTCTTGCACAATTGAACTTGGATTACAGTGCCACGGCTTTAAGTATGTCGGGATGATTGAGCTAAGTATGCCGGCTTCAATTTACAACCTAGACATGTTGTTTACTAGGCATATAGAAAAATAAAATTAGTGATGACTCGATGGAAGTCACAACTCGTCACATTACGGATAACTGTACCCTCGGCAAATGGACTCCAATCTCGATAGCCTGTGTTACGTTACCGTAAAGGATGTGCCGGGGTAAGCTACATGTGTTGTATTTGATAATCGTATATAGCAAGATGGGTAGCTGTTGAGGCGGCTAAGAATATGTGCCAAAGGGCCCTGATTATTGTTTTAAAGTCGTTGCAGTAATGGCTCGTATATTTTTACTTGTCATTTCTCAAATTTACGGAGGACTCCATCACAGCACACATAGCAAGCGCCCTCTTGAAGCCCTCTTTAAATACTGATGCAAGGGACATTTCACCGATGCTTAGAAATCACGCGCAGGTGTTTCCTGAGCAGAAGACGACCCATCATTCTGTTTTGAGAACTTTATTCTTACAGACAGTGAACATCAATTACAATCCAACAGAACATCGAGACAGAACACAACATCCATAGACACACCAAAAGTTGTTACAAAAAGATATGTTTACATAAGTTTACGGAACACAACATACACAAATACAAAATAATTGTTACAGAAACATACGTCTACATATGCAAAATACACGGTAAATGAAGAACACACAAATAAAATGTAAAGATCAATATGCTAGGTATTTTCGTAGTATTTGCAGCGTATTTGTGCTGGCGGGTATTTTGACGGCAGAAGCTTACGCAGTGTTGTAGACTGTTAATCACCATAAAGAAATGACATAACCACCAGCATAAATACTCATTTGAGTGTGTACGGTGGTTCATTGCTTAAAAGAAGCGCAGAAACTCCGTGAATAAAAAACCTTATCCGTTTTCGTGCAGCACTTATTCATGTAAAATAATATTATTAGTGTGCTAGGAGCGTGGAACCAGTGTCACTGTTTGAAATGAACGTCCTGGGGTGGCTTCGCAGGTCAGTCATCCCGCTGCTAAACTCTAAGACGTTGGTTCCGTTTCCGCCCACTGTGGACCCATCCCGATGATTTCTAAAAGTAAAATACGCCGTCTACTTAGTTCATGATTTAGACAGAGTTTCCGTGACAGCGTTTCTCATAATGAAGCCGTGGTATGGGGAGTTAAAACGATATGTTTAGCAATGTACTCGCCAATGCTCTAACCTCACCTGTCACAGAAAAATTGTAGATCTGTTTTATAGTAATAAACCGTACTTTTTTAAAGCATATCAATCTTGAGTATAGCGAAGGGCTATATCTGTACAAGATTCAATTTTTTTTCATCACTGGGCGTCGCTATACAGGGCGGATACGTGGAAAGAGAGTTTTCTACGTCTTGACATGAAGTAAAATATGTTATGCGACGTCCATGGAGGTAGCAGTTCAAGATTACACCACTTGAACGAGAGAAAAATAGAGAAAAGGTCAAGACAGCGAAGTTAACCTTGCAGGAGAACCGGTTAGCTACCATGTACCAGGGCGAGAAAATAATGATGAAAATATATATATATATATATATATATATATATATTTTAAAACATAATACGCACACGCACGTACTTATGCAGTAAGTTCCGCTTAGGACGATTCGGAGAGACCGGTTTAACTCAGAAAGCGCAGAAGCGCCTTCACAACCTTCTTCTGCTACATCAAATCTTGTCTTTTGCTTTCAGAAAAGCCGGGTCGTCCAGTTGATCGAATGCATTGTAAAATGACTGTCTCTGCAAGTAGTATTGCGGGTTTTCGCAAAGAATATATTGAATATGTCTGTCCCAGCAGCACTCGAACGTGTGTGTGAGATGCGCAACAGGACAGCTCTATTTTCGCAGCCTTAGCACACCCACCGGAGCAGGAAGTAATTGTACATAGGTGTTGGAGAATATACTTGCAGCATACTGAGCCTGCGTCCTGTATGCGCCTGCTTAACTTCATGGGTTGCCTTGTATCCTCTTTACGGCTATGGAGAGGTGCGCGTGATGGTTTCGTGTGTTTCCGTGCAGTACCAATTGCGCCAGGGTTGAAGCTGGGGCTAGGTGGTTCATTCTTATAAGGGCGAAAAAGCCATAGGGAACTTCTGATGGGACACACAAGATGAAAAAGGAACGACAACACCGCTGACTAACATTAGGGTGCATATATAACTGGACCGTCCAAATGTAAAAAGAAATTAACACGATATGGTACCCCTATCTCTCGTCGATATGCGTCACCGCCAGGGGCCACCAACACCTGTTATACATATCGCATACGGTTCAAAAAATGTATTTATTTTTTAAAAAGGCTTACAGATGGCAGACCGACACAGTTAGTTTTGTTAGGTTCTATTTCTGCCACCTCTATTTTGTCTCCAGTCCTCGCTGTTTTTTGCTATGCGCATTTTCAAGGTCGCTTCAAGTTATTTGAGCCGCGGAAGTTTTGGAGGCAGCATTGATCTACCTCTATAATCCAACAGGGAGAACAGGAGTACAGTAGCAAAGCAAACAACGTGCCACTGGTTGGCGTGCAAGCTTTTGAACAATACCCAATTTTACTGAGTGAAAGGAGAAGTTTTTACTCATAAAACGTGATGACTTGTGGATAATACGATTTACATATTGTTGATGACGGTGCGGAAAGGGTACGCTAGTCTTGCCGCTCTTTGAACAATTTTGGCGTTCTTTTTTAACGCTAGGAGCAAAAAAAAAAACCCACATCCGTGAAATGAATGATGATGAGTGGGCGAAGAATTGGCGTCATTTGGAGTTACCGTAAATCACTCAAGCCGTTGAACACTCACGTATGTAAATCACTGACGAAGGGGTGTACACATATATGAAATGTTTAGTGGCCATAAATTGTATGTTATGTGAATTTGTGAATATAGTTCTGCCTTCATTTTTACTGCTTAGTGGCATCAGATGTAGCCTAAAGTTGGCAAAATTAGACAAGGTCTGTGGACGTTTCCTTGGTGGTTGTTAGTTGTTTCAAGTCATACGATATGAGAACATATTGAGACGTCAAACACTGCACAAGCCAGTCGCTGACGGCGATCATGATGTTCGTCATCATCAGCGTCATCGTCGTCTTCATGGCGTATACGGGTTCCTTGCATGTACTGTGCCGTGGTGGCAGAAAGAGACAGTGTGGTCTGCAACTCTCCTTCCCAATGCAACCCCATCGCGCCATCTCCCTATTGATAACAAAAAGGCGCCAAAGATTCGAAGCTTTGAGGACCACCAAATGCTGTGTGGTGTACATCGACGGTTCGCCCTTAGCATCCTCGACAACGTTAGCTCCGTGGTGCAGCGCGCTGGGAATCGAGAGGAGTCTGGTTCAACTCCGTCTGACAGAATTTTGCTTTCTGGTATTTTTTTTTGCAATATGTTAGTGTATAGTTTACAACGTCATATATGTGGCTGAAATACGTCAGCGGAGTCGTGGTGTACCCTGGCATAAAACAATTTTGGTTTTTACCCCCCCCCCCCATTCTCTGCCTTGCGGTTGTGCTGGTAATAGTCAGTCCACAAAAAAAAGTAAGGGAGGGCAGTGCCACGCGGTCTAACTTTCTTTCCCCTCTAAATGACCCCCCGCGACTTCTGCAACAAGTTGTCTTCACGTATCGCAAGGAACTTTTGAGTATGCTATTTTTGTGCAGCCAAACATTAATTTTTGTCGAGATGAAAATTCCCTGAGAGACTAAACAACACCACCAAAAAAAAAGACTGCGGTGTATCGTGAATATTCGGACAACCATGGTGAGAAAACTTATGTCTCAAACAGGCCTCAATTCGAGGTACGGCCTGAAAAAATGCAATCGCTTTCGAGTACAGCGCCAGAATTTCATGAAAGCCATCGAGAAAACGGTCGATGCAGGGCGAGGTTGCCCTTCGAATTCGTTTTGCGAATGGCAAAATCGGCTTCGGACGTTTTCTTGCGTGTAGTGCCGGCCGCATATATGTTGGAAGCAATTTGTTTCAAAAAGGTGGCCGCACACTGAATTTTGATCGAAATTTCGGGAATGAAGTGGCTCGCGCATACGTGATATTGAATCTGCTGGCTACTGCGCTAAAGCTGCGGTTGATTTGATTTGTGGGGTTTAACGTCCCGCTAAAGCTGCGGTAAGCAACACTGTAGCAAAACAGACCTTTGGCCTCACTGGGTGTTCATGAACACATAAAAAATAAGCGCTAAAGACTGCCGAGCACAAAAAGAAGAGCTGACATAGGACAGTTGTTACTAACAAATCTTTCTTTCGTGGTACCTATCGAGATTAAATACATATATTCATGCAGCTTCGCATTTGCAACATGCCATTGAAAACAGAGTGAACGATCACATACAGAAAACGAACTTGCAATAACTCCTGCCGAATATCAAAGTGCAAGTTACAACTGCGGTTGTGAAACGGAGCATTGTAGAAATTCAAATTTGAATTTAAAATTGTGCTGGTGTTTTTTGCGCTGAATATTCGAATGCGCATGAAACAATAAACAGGGAGAAATAAACTGAAACCACAGTGTATGAATTTCGGATGAAGGTTATTTCTGACTACGCACTTTTGGTTCAGGGGGACAACACAGGTTTAGGTTGTGTTGTGAATGGCATTTTGGGCAGAAAACACTAAGAACGAAACAAGTCACAGAGAGGCGTAGACTGTCAACTTGACGGTTGAACAACTGCCGTTGACAGTTGAATGATTCATATCCAGTTTATGCAGGTTCACTGAAGGCCTCGCCACACACACGTCACCGGACTCGTACAGAAAAGAGGCTTCAATGATCTCTCGCGTGGTTGTGTTCTTAAGCCTCATCAACACTTTTGTTTCACATAGTAAAAAAAGACGATACTTACATTATTTGCAATGCAGGCAGAGATTAGTCGAAAGGCGCCCTTCCGCTATTGTGTGGAATGTCTTACATGGATGAAACCAGGCGTTCTGTGAATAACCGATTTATGGACCACAGAAATCCATTGAAAGTGCAGCCTTCGTCCAACCTCCGAAAAAGTCGGCGAGTAATTGCAGCTGCTGCGTTTTCGGGCGGGGCAATTGCCTGCAAATTATGCAAGGCTAGATCCGCCGGCTACCTACAACATCCTTAACCTTAACCTTAACCTGCTGCATTTTTACAGACGATAGTATTTCTTTTTGTGCGTTTAGAATGTGTACCCCGATTTCAAGTACTTCATACTCAATTAAGGGGGAGCAGTGAGCCCTCTCAGATAAGAAGTCAAAGCTGCGAACACACCACCACAACGCCGGGGATGAACTTCGACGCAAAAATTTTGGTCTGTCGGCTTGTCTGCAGGTAACCCGAAACGGCTAAAGTCTAACCACATCCGCATCGCTTACCAATATTGATCTAGATTCGGCATTCATACTTGTGCATTTTTCTCACAATTGATTATTTCTCATTAGCACAGAAGGATTTCCAAAAGTTACAAAAATACCGGGAGCCTGGTATTAGTCATTTGTAAATAACAATAAAATTTTATGTAATGGCAAGAAGCAGTTAAAAAGTAAAAAAAAAACAAGTTGAGATAGTAATAAAGTGAAGCATATAGAAAAAAGAACAATATTATAAATACCCAATAAAGGGTAAGTGTTTACAAGAGACGTAATTCACTACAAATAGTACAGAACTCATTGTAAGTAATGAAAATTTCCATCAACGTAACTTATGCAAACATAAGGGTTTATCAAGAAACACGGTGTACAATTGATATATAAAGAAAGAAAACATGCTTGCAACTGATTTTAACAACATGACATTTTATATTTCTAGAAACAAGAGATTTAGAAACTGGAGAATGAAGTTCAACACAATTCTGTAATACCTATTATAGGTGGTAATATAGTGAACGAATGAAAGGGATTACGTTGAGGTATATAATCACAACCGAATTGATAGCGAACGATTTTGTGAGTAGGTGTGTCTTCATGTGTGTTTTTAATAATCTTGTTGTGTGGCATGGTTTAATAAGCATTGGCAATAAATTATAGTATTGTGGTGTGTTTGTCGAATAAAGGAAATATTGCACGTATCTGAGGCACCACCTCAACGCATCAATATCTGTGGCATGTTTCTTTTTAGTATAAAAAGCATACATGAGTAACTTTAAGGAACCTACGCTGGTGTCACCTACCCGTAGTCTTGCATTCTACAAAAGATGGCCTCCGAGACTGCACGCATACGCCACGCGCTCACTATATCAGAAGACATTTTTTCGTTTTCGAAGATCACTGCCAGATGGCACTAATGTCTCGTGCAGCACTTCGAGAATCTGCTAGACATGTCAATCAATCATCAATCAATCAATCAATCATCAATCAATCAATCAATCAATCAATCAATCAATCAATCAATCAATCAATCAATCAATCAAAGAACTCTATTTTCACCAAAAAGCAAACATTTGTGGTGAAAAAGGTGACCAGCAAGAAAGCTGTTTAATGACAGCTTGACAAAGCCCCAGCCACCCATCGGCGGTGAAATGAGAGGGCACAGCATTTGATCTCAAAGAATAAAAAAAAAAGATGCTAGACACTTCAAGTATGCGTTACAAAGTACAATGCGCAAACGAATACAAATATGCATGCACGTATGATAGACATAGACATATATGCATAGTATATAAATAATAAAAAACAACAATAATTTCAAACACGTGTATATTCAATTGTTACAAAAACGTTGAATAGCTACGTGAACAGCCCTTTGATTTCTTTTAAATGCGAAACATTTCTTAGCGAACTTCGGTGACTTTGAGCGTATCTATCTATCTATCTATCTATCTATCTATCTACTATCTATCTATCTATCTATCTATCTATCTATCTATCTATCTATCTATCTATATCTATCTATCTATCTATCTATCTATCTATCTATCTACTATCTATCTATCTATCTATCTATCTATATCTATCTATCTATCTTATCTATCTATCTATCATCTATCTATCTATCTATATCTATCTATCTATCTATCTATCTATCTATCTATCTATCTATATATCTATCTATCTATCTATCTATCTATATCTATCTATCTACCCGCCTACGACTTTTAGCTTTCATTGCCGTTTTGATGATGTTATCGCTACCAAACTTGGTATGGCATAACATGACTGTATGAAGAACATGTTTGACTAGTCATAACATAAAGTAATCACAAGTATGTCATGAATGTCATGGTTTACAATTCATGGTCCTGCAGCTCCGCGTTGGTTTCGATCACTTGGCGTGGTGCAAAACTGGTATGGTATAACATGAATGCATGGCGAACACAAGCGACAAACACTTACATGAAAATCATGACATGCCTGTCATGTAACAACATGACTACATGCCACGCTCATGATGCGCTGGTGGCCGTTCCGCTAACTCCACTTGTGCGAAATTAGGTATTACGGGACATGAATGGATGACGAAGGTATGATACTGGTGCAAACTTGATAAACATGAGATGCGTGTCATGTAACTACAAGACTTTATGCGACACTCTTGATGAGCTCGCGGCTGTTTCGCTAGCTTCACATGTACCAAACTCGGCATTATGCGACGCGAACGGACGACATAGGTAAATGACACACCCAAACATGATAATCATGTCATGCGTGTCATGTAACAACATGACTACATGCCACACTCATGATGCGCTCGCGGCCGTTACGCTAGCTTCACATATGTTAAATATGGTATTACGTGACGTCGATGGATGACGAAGGTATGTGAATGATGCAAACATGATAATCATGAGATGCGTGTCATGTAACAACATGACTACATGCCACAGTCAAGGCGCCAATACATTTCTACGTGACGCGGTGCGCGTGCTCGCCAGCGTTCATTTCGTTGCGTCAGCCGGCGTTGCCACGCCAGGCGCCGGTCCTGCCATATACTCGCAGGTGCGCGCCGCTCTGCGTTGCTTTGAAGCATGCGTGTTTCAGCGCGTCTGCCATCCCTCCGTCACGAAAAGAGGGAGACGGAGTGCTTTCTGGGTAATGCATCGGCGCGAAATGCAGCATGTCGCATTTCGCGCCGGTTGCCGTTGGGCCGCGCCGACGGATGCTGGTCGCGCCTGGCGTCAGACTATAGAGTGCTTGCGTTTCGCTAACGTAGCGTCGCTGTGCCCAGCGTGCGCGCGTGTCAACGCTACATTGGAGTATATTAGGCCTTCATGATCCGCTCGCGGCCGTTTTGCTAGCTCCACATATACCAAATTTGGTGTTACGTGACGTCAACTGATGACAAAATATATGACTGGGGAAAGCATGATAATCCTGACACGCGTGTCATGTAAGAACATGATAACATACCATGCTCATAGTCTGCTCGCGGCCGTTTTGCTAGCTCCACATATACTAAATTTTGTTATCACGTGACGTGAATACATGACGTAGGTAAACAGCACATCCAAACGTGATAATCATGAAACGGAAGTCATGTACGGCGTAATTTACTTCCACCTCATAACGTCGTGCTGATTTTAAAGCGACATATCAACATTATTCATTCGTTGCTTCGCATACCATCGATTCCCACTGTACGTTGGATCTGCCATTTTTTTTTCTGTTGGCTAAAATATCTGTTCCTTGCATTTCGAAATATATTAATCTTGGGATGGTGTGTCGGATGCGTTGCGTTCCGTAGTGCGTGCGTGAGAATGGAACGTACCAAGGTGGTTGATATCGGACGTGATATGTAACCTCGTTTTGCTTAAGCTCGCGAGTTGAAGAATGTGTCTGATGTTCCGAGTGCTGCCTTCTTGTAGCAGCAGAGCAATTTGAAAGTATAAAGATATTTTAATGATTGGATACTGTTTGAAAACAGAGGGAGAGAGATTTATTTACAGGAACGTAGAGAGGTCGGCCTGAGCTATAGCTTGCTTTGGCCTGCTACTCTATACTGGGGAAGGGTGACTGGGGAGTGAAAGAGTGATGAATGACGATGGTAAGGTAGAGAGATGATATTTTTATTAGGCTGGGTAACTCTGCAGACGTGCATTTAGTCCAGTGGCTTCTAAGAAAGCGATGACGGCTGGTATAACCACATGTGTGCTGCTGGCGTCAGGCGAAGGACCTAATACAACCTCATCGGTTAATGGTCGACTAATATATCGGCCAATTGAAGATATCAGTTGCTGACATTCGCTTGCTTATGCAGGACAGTCGCAAAATATATGTTCGAGCGTTTCTGGCAACCGAAAGTGACCACATTTGGGACCTGTGTCATTACAGCCAATCAAGTGGGTGTAACGTCTCGTGTAAGCCACACCGAGGCGAATGCGGTGGATAGTGCATGAGATCTTCGTTTTAACCTTTGAAGCATACGGAACTTCATTTGCGGGTCCCATTTGTGCAGCCGCTTGTGCTTACAGAAGAGTTCAACGGCATCATTTGTTATACCGATAAAGACACGACAAAAAAATTCAAGACCTCCCACCTTACGACATCAACGGAGCAGAGCTTACAGCTCTTCGTGCTGCATTGCAATTCATTAGCGATCAACAGCCACAAAAATGGACAATTTTCACTGACTCAAAGGCGGCACTGCACCTTATATCACCTTTACGACACGGCCCGTACGAACATGGTATTTGAGATTGCAGAAAAGAATCACCAACTCATTGAGGAAGGATATGAAATAGCCTTTCAATGGCTCCCAAGTCACTGTGGAATAATTGGCAATGAAGGGCCGATCGAGCTGCCCGTTCTGCCCATACTGAAAGCGATGAAATATCAATTCCGCTTTCCAGAACTGACGCTGCACGGAAACTCCGCATGCTTGCTCGCAAG
>NW_023613908.1:0-40196 GCF_013339725.1 Rhipicephalus microplus
TGTGTGTGTGTGTCTCTGTGTATATATATATATATATATATATATATATATATATATTTATATGTGTGTGTATATACACACACGCGCGCGCGTGCGAAGGTCACGCTTACGCAGCATAGGGGTCTGTATGTTCATTCGTATGCGTATAATGTCCATGCATTGGTAGCGCGCGTGCATGCATCTGCTTTGAATAGCAACTACTGCAAACTCGAACAAGCGAGTATGCAGGAGCACAAGACCTTATTCATTTGAAACGTAATAACATAGATCGGCGAACGAAAAGAAAGCATCACCCCTATTATCAATGAAACTACGAATTGACTTATCTGAAGATTAACTGGCTCAGGCATAGCTTCGTTCTGTAACCAAGTAAACAGCAAGTGTATTCTGCTTTTTAGGGGGAAAACTTATTCAATGGGACACATGCAATCGGCAGCACGACTCGAAGCGGAGTTACCCCTGAAACTATCAAGGCCTTGCCTGTAGCAGTGTATAGCAACGCAACACAAAAGTGCTAGCATCTTCGGGAGAGATCCGCTACACATGAGCTGTTGCCTTCTTCAACCTCGGGCTCGCTAGACAGGTTAACTTCAAGTATATCTGGTGGAGTTTGCTGAAGAGGCTCGATGTTTGCGCCCACAGCACAGCTATTTCCACTGTTTTGCCAGTAAAACTGTTTATGCCAGTGAGAATGATGCGGTTTGTAGCCAGCGCACTTTCTATCAAGAAGCTTCAGTACAGAGCCGAGTGAAATTGCCTCGTTGGTCCTGTTAAGCGCAGCCATGTTTATAATAAATGCGAAGCATTTTAGCAAAATTTGGCGCTTTTCATCTATCTATCTATCTATCTATCTATCTATCTATCTATCTATCTATCTATCTATCTATCTATCCGCTTACGTTTAGGTGCCCTCGTAGTCACCCCCTAACTTAGCGTGAACCAAAATTAGCATGGGAAGGTAAGATGGTTTGACGAATATGACGCGCTGGTTAAGACATAAATTATGAGACAATCCTGCCACGTACATCATCATATACTTCGCGCCAGACAGTGGCACATAGCCATCGGCGGGTATGTGCTGCTGAAATGCGGGTATGTGCCAGAGGTGATTCACACTTGGTATCCCCTACAGGAACGACGAGAACACACATGCGCAATTTTAGCATGTGAGCGTTAAGAAATACCTGACATCAGTTGCGTCTACCCAACGAAGGCAAGGAGTAAATTTTAGGGTCCTAGCTGCAATCGAACCCTAGCATTCTGCGTGGCGATAAAGCATTTTACCCAGGTCTCAGAACTACATTTCAAATAGACGCTAATCTTCGTGAAACGTCAGTAGTGGGTGCAGTGCTGCCTGACCAATTTTATAAATATTACATTTGCACTTCTTTGATACAGCCATCACGTCGGATTAACGTCATTTGTGGATAGTTGTCATGCGCTGAATTGCTACTACGCATGTTCCATTTGGCATCGTTGCGCAAGTGCAAGCAACTGGTTATATAAACATCTGGAACTTTACAGCATATGTGTGTGCTTAAAAATTTGTACATAAATGTAGCGTCATTTCATGATGTTTCGATTCAATAAAATTTGCAGCACGGTCACCTTCCCTCCGTATGCTTCGCATAGCGTTGATTTCCAGGTTCGTGGGATCTGCCAAATTTTTTTCGACCAGGGTCGCGAGTGCATGAAGTGCTTTCTGGACTTGTGAATAATTTGCCTCGGAGTTCGTCCCTGCCTGATATACGCTGCGAAGTAAGCGGCGGGAGTGATATCGACTCTCTCCGCACACTCCCAAAGTATGTGTCGCAGTGTGGCCCTTTCTCCGTACGATTTGCACGCGTCCGTCGGGTATAGGCTTGGATAACACAGGCGTACGATCACCAGGCTGGGGTACATATTTTTATGTAATAACATCTTAGGTACGGCCTTTATGTTGTTTAATTTGTTGTGTGGTTGAATGTATTTGGGCCTGTTTAGTCTGTATTGTGCGATGTCGTTCAATGTGGTCGGGAGATCGCCCCATGACAATTCCGGTTACTGTTGTGTTATAATGTTAATTTGTACTCTATTACAAAAGACAGTTACAGCGCGAAAAAATAAACGATGGTAAAAGCGATGAAGCAAGGACAAGCAGTGCGTCTATGTCCCCACATATCGTCTGTCGTTAACTACTTTGCACTCACAACAGCCTCCTAAGATTATGTTGAATCGTCTCCGTTCCTGAGCACATGAATAGTCAGCTTTGAAATGACTTCACAAATTACTAGAGTTTTGCTCTGATCTATTATTCGTATTCTAGCAAAACATTTGTAACGTATTGAGGCGGACATGCACTCGCATAGTTTCAGAACTCCGGTACCACAGAGTCACTGGATGCTCTGAAATACATATTCTCCATGAGAACGAAATTCGGTACATATTGTCAACGTTTGTCGAGCTCACTCGCCAAACTTTGCAATACGAGGCAAAATGAATGATTAGTTAATACTCACTTTTATGATATCGAGTTCTCCATCAAAGTTTGAATCACTTTGTATATCATTTCCTACACTTCGTAAGAACAGGTTATGGAGTAAGAACAAAATAAGTACAACTGAATGCGCCCTATTTCCCAGCATCTTTAGAAGTGGCATTCCGTATGTTGCTAAAGCCATAAATATGTTCTTGCTGCTAAACGAACTGATCCCTAGTCAGTAAACTGACCCTTCTTATAGAATAGAATACACGTGAACACGATGTGACTTTATGGAAAATAGCGAATAATGAATTCACAGAACAGTGTAATGAACTTCATTGTAATCAAGAGTTCATTCAAACGTAATTGTTAAAAGTTATTTCCTGGCGCAAAATCAATAGCATCCGTTTATGAAATTCTTGTTTCCAAAGAGTCGCTGGCTTTTCCGTAGAGAAATGTGCTTGTTGTGCATTGAACAATGCATCCAAAATGTTTCGTTATTGTTTTGCCTTGTATTTCTGTATGGGTGTAGGAAACTGGCAAAAGACGTTGCTAAACTCAAGAAAGAAATGAAGGCCGAGCTGTTAATGATAAAATAATAGATGAAACAAGAGATCAAACCTTTGCGTGTTACCCTTGAAAGAGATATACAGAATGAAATTTGTTTGCTAACAAATGAACAGCGTCAATTGATGGAAAGCCTTCACTTCAGCTGCACAAGAACAAACTGGACGATGTGATCACAAAAAACACGGATCTTGAAAGCGAAAATACCTCTCTTTGTGTTGAGTGTAAATTACTTGACAGCAAGGGCAGGAATCTTGAAGCAAGGCTTGTTATTACTGAGCAATACTCGAGGAAAGCAAACTTCGAAATACAAGGTTTACTGAAACAAGACATTGCATTTGTTAATAATATTGTCTCTATGATTGGCAGTGCCATAAGTGAACACATGACTGCAGGTGATACTGAGGTCTGTCATCGGGTGCCGAGCTGAGATAGCAGCAGATGTAATATCATTGTCCACTTTAAGTCTCGTGCGAAGCGAGACAACGTTACAAGGAAAGCAAAACGAGCTCGACTGACTAACAAATAAGTCGGACCGACCAAGTGAAAATGCTATCTATGTGAAAAAGCGTCTTCGCCCAGCCTTGAAGAAACTTCTAGCTCTTGCTGTGAAGAATAAGTATGAATAAAGATGAAAATCCGTAGGGTCATTTACCGGAAAAATCTACGTAGAGCAATCTGATAATACATACACCGTGCATGTTGTGAATGAGCATGACATCAATAAGGTTTTCTCCAGGTCGTTATATGCAACTGTGCAGGGGCAAGTGACAAGCTACACTGAGCACTGAACCGTATTATCAAAAATAAATAACGACTGTGCATGCAAAAGGTTAGTGTCACCTTCTGCCATTAGGTCTGATTACCCAACTTGCCAATAAGTTTTGCCTATTAGTACTCGCTCTTCAGGGAATGAAGAGGAGGACATTTTGCCTTTTCTGGAGTAACTATCATTTAAATTGGCTGATCTTATGCTTTCTAAAACATGGTATACGAATAGCAGTACCAAGTTGAAACTGCCTCTATATAAGAGTTTTTCCAATCGATTGGATTAAAGTGGAGTGGGTGTTGCATTTTATGGGACTGCAGAGAAATAACGACAATTGGTGCATGAACACTGTGGGCCTACAGAAGATTTTGAAAAGCTCGCCGTCTTGGATCGAAAAGAAATATTTGTGGTTGTTAGTAGACCACCGAGTGGGAATAGTAGACTTTCTAGAATTTTATGAAAGTTTTCTGAATTTTGTTTGCAAAAATAGCTTTAACTTGGCATGTGGCGGCAATTTCATCATTGATATTCTTGATGACTGCACTGCTAGAGAATTTGTTAAGCTACGGTCTTCGAGTGGTTTCAAAAAATTATATATTACTCCAACTCGCATTATGTGCCACACATCGTCATGCCTTGACCTTTTAATAATAAATGCAGAGACAAAAACTTACACAACTGGCACTATTGCATCGGGCATTCATGATCACCTCCCTCTCTATGCGCTCCATGAAAACCGAAAAAGAATTGCAAACCGTGAAGTACAAACTTTCACTGTGTAGCGAATAACAGGAAATGGACTGGCTGCCTTTAAACCTGAAATATAGGCCCAAGATTAGTCTACTGCCTTGACAGTAACGTGCGCTAATGAGGCGTACAAAGAGTTCATAGGAAACTTTTGAAAGACATACGAAACGAATTTTTCCATGAAACAAGTAAAACCACCGAAAAAAAGCATGAAAACCATGGGCGACGAAAGAGCACCTGAACATTATCACGTGTAAGAATTCGTTGTATCACTTATTTCTGAACTCGCGTTCGCAAATACATATAAAATAATTTAAAGCTTTTAAAAACCAATTCAATAGTGACCTACGACATGCCAAACAAGCTTATTACGAGCAACTTTTTCTATATGCCTCACGAGAACACCCTGATAAGACAGGGTAAATAATTATTGGTGTTCTTGGCCAACGGGCCAAACAAAGCGTTCCAAACACTATATTTCACGATGGTACCGAATTGAAAGGCGATACCCTCGCTGATCACTTTAACCAACATTTAATTAGCGCTGCTATTCTTTTTGCCTACCCTACCTGCACTGCAACGTCCAACAAAAACCAACACAAGTCCTATTGCCGATAGCATTTTTTTACAAAGTACTAACGAATACGAAGTCAGTGCTACGTTTCAATCCTTGAAAAATTCTAAAGCGTTAGACATCAAAAACCTTCAACTGGGTGCTGTTAGGCGTTGTGTACCTTCTTTTACACCTGCGCTGGCTCACATATTTAATTTACCACTTTAATCAGGTGTATTTGGCCAGGCACTGAAATAAACTTGAGTATCGGCAATATTGAAAGCAGGTAGCCCAAATGACCCCAACAAGTACCGGCCTATTTCGGTGTTACCTGTATTTTCCAAGGGACTACAAAAATTATGCACTGCCGTAGGGTCAATTTCTTTGATAAATTTGATGCCATAACTAACGTGCAACATGCATTAAGGAAACACTGCTGAACAGAAACAGCTCATCTGCCAATCAAAGAAACGATATTAAGGAACATAGAAGGGAAAGCATTATCGCTGGCGTTATTTAAAGATTTCAGCAAAGCATTCGACTGCTTAAGTCGGAACATTTTATTAGACAAATTAGACTGCAATAGATTGCGTGGTAGCTGCTTATCACTGTTCAAGCCTTACTTGAGTGACATATAGCAGTGCGTTTACGTCAACGGTCACGTGTCGTCTTTGCTTTCAAACAAATTTGGCGTTGCTCAAGGAAACTTTTTATTGCTGCTTTTATTTCATATCTACAATAATAAAATTGTGGATATTGACACTAAGGCTGAACTTATTAGGTACACTGATGACATCACTGTCGTATAATCTGGGAACTAATCGCGCAATTTCACAACTGATTGTAATGCACTGCTACGAAGGCTCTCTATCTGGTCTAAGCTAAACCAACATGAAGAAAACTAAGGTAATTATTTTCGCTCCAAGAATAGGTTGCTTCAGTGTAATAATGCAATTGCTTTTGAAGGTAAAAAATTGAAATGGTTGACGGCCTCAAAGTTCTTGGCGTGCACTTTTCTTCCCAGCTTGCTTTGTATAGACATCTGAACTACCTATGTGGAAAACTCTCCTCTGTGAAAGGTGTCTTATAGCGATGTCGTAGTTCTCTTCCTTCAAAAGTCAAATTACATGACTAAAATGCTTTATTTCATGCCCAAATAAATTATTGCTCTTTATTATGGAGCACAACAACTATAATTAGCATACGTAGAGTTATGGCGCTACAGAAGAACATTACTCGCTATATTGGCAACACGGACTGTTATTACAGCACCACAGAAGAGTTTCCTAAATTCGATATAATTGGAATCGACAACCTTTATACTTTTCCGTATAATACATTCTGCGTGATATGATTTTATATCTCTCAAAAACTACGCAAAACATTTGCTCTCTTAAGAACGTCGTAAAATAAATGTCAACACTAAGAGCCCTGAAACATGGTCAGTTCCATACTTCAAGATGCATTATAAGCAGCAATCGTTAGTATATACTCTTCCATCTAAACCCAAGGCTGGCCTTTTCGGTTTTCATAAAACCTATAATCGCCTCATGGCTCGTTGCCTCTGACCTGGCCTCCGCTAGTGTTTCCAAGAACACCGCTTCTTGTTCGTCTTGTGAGCACTGAGAACGTTTGACATCTATTTCCGCCGGCCCTCTACGACCTCTCCCATGCCCGTCCGCTCTCCTCGAGTTCGCCGGCATAGACTTATACAGACCCTTTCCGCTTGCACCCGCAGGTCACAGATGGATTGTTGCTGCCGTGTACCATCTTACTTGCTACGCTGAGACGGCAGCTCCTCCTTCTGGTGCTGCGTCCGAATTGGCCGACTTTGTTGTGCGTGACAATATGTGCCCTGGCGACCCTTGTTCTCTGCTGAGTAACCGTGGCAGGACATTTCTTTTTCATGGTCCTTCAGGCCTCTGATGATGATGATGATGATGATGATGATGATGATGATGATGATCATATATGGTGTTTTTTGGCGCAAGAGCCATTTGTTGGCCAAAGAGCGCCAGTTCATCTTACTAAAAATATGGACAATGATTGTGATAAGCGGCTGTATAAGGGCTATAAAATTCCTCGCGATAAGGTGGGTAAGAACATACAAGTAATAAAATGACGACCATGTCGTGAAAGATGTGTGTGATGTGAATATATGACAAAAGTTGGTGATAATAAAGACGATGGTGGATATGCATGGCATTAGCACAAGTGCCTCACTCGTTCATACCCTTGCGTCCAACGGCCGTGAGGCAAGTGATTTCTTGTGTAACCTCCAAAGCAAAAACCTCTCTGGAGAGGTCGTGCTACGGAATGCCCGGGTATAAGATATGAAAACTATGAATTACTTTTAAAAACGCTAACAATGATTTATGACTAAAAAGGGGTCCCCTACCAACGAACATTGTAGAGTGTAAAGGTATATGATGTCGGTAGGGTAATGGAAAGTGTTGTCTTCCTAGAGTGTCTAACTGTTTACATTGGATTAAAACGTGAAGAACTGTTAATGCCTCACCACATTTATCACACAATGGCGGATCACCACCGGACAAAAGATGTGTGTGTGTCGTGTATGTGTGTCCTGTGCTGAGTCTTGTTAGTGTTACCTCTGTTAGACGTGATTTTGATACTGGTGGCCAATGGCCAAAGTGTGGCTTGATAACGTGTAGTTTGTTTTGTGTGTGTGTATCCCACTTGCTCTGCCAGTATACCCTGAGGTTTCGTTTGAGAGACGGCTTAAGATCAAGGGCCAGGATTGATATGGGTGTAGGGGCAGTGCTTTTGTGGACGGATGCAGCGAGCTGTTCCGCCCTCACGTTGCCTTGAATCTCACGGTGCCCTGGCACCCAGCACACTACAACATGTTGGTTGAGTGTGTAGAGTGTGCATAAAATGGAGTAATGTGAAACGAGGACAGGGTTTTTTTGTTTTTTAAGACTTTGCAGAGCCGTTACCACACTGAGGGAGTCTGTAAAAATTACTGCTTTTTGTATTTGTAATTGTTTGATGTGTTTAGCTGCCACAAGTATCGCGTAAGCTTCCGCTGTGAAGATACTTGTGCCTGGATGTAGAGGGCCAGCATCCGAAAAGGAAGGGCCAACAGCAGCGTAGGACACAGAGGAGTTAGATTTAGAGGCATCTGTAAAGAACTCGGGGCGTGTGTATTTGTGTTGAAGTTCCAAGAAGTATGTTCGAATATGGGCAATAGGCGCATGTTTGGTAACTTCTAGGAAAGAGACATCGCAATCTATAGTGTGCCACTGCCACGGTGGAAGGTATGCTACAGGAGCCATTAAACTGTGTTCGAGTGACACTCCAGTGTCCTCAGCTAAACCCTTCAGGCGAATTGAGAAGGGCTGCCTCATTGAAGGCCTGTTTTGAAACAGAATGGAGCTCGACAAGTCATTAATAGTAGAGTATGAGGGGTGCCTCTTGTCTGCTTTCACCTTAACAAAATATACAAAGGACATGTAAGTTCTTTGCAGATGAAGCGACCACTCATTTGACTCAACGTAAAGGCTTTCTACGGGGCTGGTGCGAAAAGCACCAGTAGAAAGGCGGATGCTAAATGGTGCACGGGATCCAGCATCTTCAAAGCGCTTTGAGTCGCAGACTGGTAAACAGTGGCCCCATAATCTAAGCGGGTGCGAATGAGGCTTCTAAACAGGTTCATGAGGCATTTCCTGTCACTACCCCACGTAGTACGTGACAACACTTTTATAACATTCATGACTTTTAAACATTTTGTTTTTAAATACTTTATGTGTGGTACGAAGGTCAACTTGTTGTCCATGATTAAGGCTAGGAATTTATGCTCCGCATTCACAGACATACGTTGACCGTTCAGTTCAATGTCGGGGTCTGAGTGCATGCCTCTCTTTCGGGAGAACAAGACACACGTGCTTTTTCCTGGGTTCAGCCGGAATCCGTTTTCCTCTGCCCATTTGGAGACCTTGTTTAAACTTAAACTGAACCTGCCGCTCACACATTGCTAGGTTGCATGACTTAAAGCCAAGCTGGACGTCATCGACATATGTGGAATAGAACATGTTGCTGGGGATGGACAGGTGCAAGGAATTCATTTTAATAATAAAAAGTGTACAACTAAGTACACCACCTTGCGGTACTCCCGTTTCTTGCACAAATGTTTGCGAGAGAATACTGCCCACACGGACACGGAATTTCCGATTGGACAAGTAACTCTCGATTATGGAAAGCATTCTACCGCGCACACCCAGGTGAGACAAGTCTCCTAATATGCCAAAACGCCATGTTGTGTCGTAGGCCTTCTCGATATCGAGAAATACTGAGAGGAAGTATTTTTTGTGGACGAAAGCGTCTGGAATCTGTGCCTCGATACGCACCAGATGGTCAGTGGTGGATCTACCCTCCAGAAACCCACACTGAAATTGGTCGAGCAGGTTGTGTGTTTCAAGGAAATATAAAAGTCGGCGGTTTATCATTTTTTCAAAAAAGTTTACAAATGCAGCTGGTTAGTGCAATGGGCCTATAACTTGAAACTGAGGAAGGGTCCTTGCCCTGTTTCAAAATAGGGATAACAATAGCCTCTTTCCAGGAAGCAGGGATGGTGCCTGAAAGCCAGATAGCATTGTATAGAGAGAGTGCAGTTTTTCGCGTTTCGAGCGGCAGGTTTTTCAACATTTCATATCTGACACGGTTGTAGCCTGGAGTGGAATTATTGCAAGAGTTTAGTGATGTTTGTAGCTCAGCTAAGTTGAAAGGTTGGTTGTATTCCTCGTAATTCGTGCACTTGGATTCTAGTTTTCGCTTTTTTATCTTTGCTTTGTGTCTTTGGAAAGCTTCTGTGTAGTGTGACGAGCTAGACACCTGCTCGTAGTGTGCATCGAGGAAGTTCGCTTGATCTTCCAGGCTATCACCTTGTGTGTTTACGAGTGGGAGTGAGTGTACTTGTCTTCCTGCTACCCTACGTACCATGTTCCAGACTTTAGCCTCTTGTGTATATGAATTTATCCCTGATAAAAACTTGTGCCAGCTTTCTTTTCTGGCCTGCCGACGCGTTTTCCTGCCTCGAGATTTTATTTTCTTAAAGCTCTGAAGGTTTTCCGCTGTCGGCGAGTTCCGCAGCAACCTCCATGCCCTGTTCTGTTCCTTTCGCGCATTCTCACACTCAGTGTTCCACCACGGAACGTGTCGTTTGCCAGGCAGTCCAGATGTATGTGGAATGCACTTGGTTGCTGCGTCAGTAAGAAAAGCTGTGAAGTACTGCACAGCTTCATCTATGCCTAACCCACAGATGTCAGTTCAATTTAGGTGAGTAAGCTTTTGAAATCGTTCCCAGTTGGCTTTGTTTACCAGCCATTCCGGAACATGTGGAGGACATTCATTTATTATTGGTGTACTCAAAACTAAAGGGAAATGGTCACTTCCGTATGGATTATTTATGACTTTCCACTGAAGTAATGGTACAAGTGAAGGAGATGCGATACTGAGGTCTATGGAAGAGTAAGTTTTGTTGGCAAGGTTATAGTATGTTGCGTCTTTCCTATTCAACAGACAAGCACCCGATGAAATGAGGAATTTTTCAATGAGGCGACTTCGGGCATCACAGCGAGAGTCACCCCACAGACCATTATGTGCGTTCAGGTCACCAAGGACCAGATAAGGTTCAGGTAGTTCGTCTATTAAAGACTCGAATTGAAGTCTTTTGAGACGGTGGTGCGGAGGTATGTACAAAGAGCAGACAGTGACAAGTTTGTTTAGAATAACTGCTCGGACAGCCACCGCCTCGAGGGAAGTTTGAAGGGGTAATTGTGTGCATGCTATACCTTGACTTACTATAACCGCTACACCACCGGATGGTAGCATGACATCATCTCTATCCTTTCGGAAGATTATGTAGTTACGTAAAAAGTTTGTGTTAGTTCGTTTCAAGTGTGTCTCTTGTACACACAGCACTCTTGGATTGTGTTTATGGAGGAGTTCTTGTAAGTTATCGAGGTTTCGAAGAAGGCCTCGGTTGTTCCACTGTAATATTTCTGTCTGCATATTTAAACAAAAGAGATGCTGCTGTGTGTACAAAAAGTATCCTGTGTTGGAGTGAGCTCATTATTCAGGTGGCAGGATGGTCGTCCGGCCCCGTTATTGGTTTTTTATTTTTCTTGGCACGCTCCAAGGAGGCGCGCCGCTCTTTTGGTACCAAGGGTACCGTTGTATCCATTGCCTCCTCAGAGGCACTGGATGCCCACACATGCGAGCTGGTGGTTCGGATTTTAGGCCTCGTCTGGTGAGGGGAGGCCTTGAGACCGGAGGACCCTGGAGTCTCCGACCTCAATTTGCTTGAAGGCGGAGTAGACTGAACTACTGCCACCTTGGGGGCAGGCGCCACAGCCGATGGCTCGCTCTGCGCTGGCCGAAGGGGTGGCGAGGGCTGGTGCGGCGTTGCCCCCTGACGCGCCGCATCAGCATATGTTGCGCCGTAAAATGGCGACACTCTTCGTCTTGCTTCTTTGAATGTGATGTTTTCTTTGACTTTAAGAGTGATGATTTCTTTTTCTTTCTTCCAGTGAGGACACGAACGCGAATACGCAGCGTGTTCCCCGTCACAATTCACGAAGTGGGGCGTAGTAACACAGTTATCAGATGGGTGGCCGTGGCTACCACATCTTGCACAAGTTTCCTGACCCCGGCAGTTCTGCGAGCCATGACGAAATCGTTGACATTTATAACACCGTCTTGGATTGGAAAAGGTAGGGACGGACAGATAGTTTGATGTAGCCTGTGTCTATAGATGAAGGCAGTGTGCTAGATGCGAAGGTGAGTATTAAATGTTTGGTAGGTATTTCTTTATTGTCTCGTCTGATGACGATTTTTTTCACATCAGTGACATTTTGCTCTTTCCATCCTTCAAGCAGTTCCTGTTCAGACATTTCAGGAAGGTCTGCTTCTGAAACAACTCCGCGTGAGGTGTTCATTGATCTGTGAGGTGAAACAAATACTGGGATATAACCAAATGCTACGAGACTGCCAAGTTTTTTTAGTGGTGTTTTTCAGGCAGCTCAAGGATTAGGTCTCCGCTAGCCATCTTTGTAACCTTGTATGCTGGGCCAAAGACTTCAGTCAGAGATTTAGCAACAAGAAATGGAGATATGGCTCTGGCTTGTTTTGTTGGGTTTCCGCTGTGCACAACATGGAATTTGGGAAAGCATTGTCTGGGTTGGCTGAAAATTGATATGTCATTGGTGCGTCCCCTCTCAGGCGGAAGACGATCTAGGAGACGGGGAAATGCAGGTGTTCCCATAGTAGTGGACTTTTTTTTGCAGCAATGGTGACAACCCACCATGGAGTCCAACCAGGGGAAGCTGAAGCACTTAATAGCATAAGGCTGCAGACGCCAGCCGTACATTGCCACTATAACCAAATATAACTACTCAAGGTTGAGTAATTACACAAGGTTAACCCTTGCCGCCAGAAAAAATCGGAAGTAAATGGAAGGGAGAAGAAGACAGGACAGATTTAAAGACGAGAAAAGACTACGATGTAGGAAGAGAGAGATAGGAAAAGGCGACTGCCGATTTCCCCTGGGTGGGTCAGCCCAGGGGTTCCGTATACGTGAAGCCAGGGCCAAAGGGGTGTGTTGCCTCTGCCGGGGGGCCTTAACGGTGCAATCACTCAGCGTCGGCTCAACCCCCAGGATCCCCTTTTCCCCGGACACGGCAAAGCCACGCACGGCTAGGCGTGGGAAGGAGTAGAAACTCCCCCATTAGCTCGGTTCCGTGGTGTCGCTACACACCAAACGCCTACTTGCGCAGGTGCCCCTGCGGGACTACAGGCCTCTGGCACAATATATAAGACCACATCGGCATATCATCCGCAAACAAATTGTCTCACTGAGCGTTGTCCTAGAACCTTGTCAGACATGATCTCTATATAAGACCAGCCAATCACAAAAACAGGAACACAATACTACCTTAGATCACGTTTACCTATAACACTACCGTTCAACGCACTAGAACTTACAGCCAGTTTTTCCTTTTGCATGGTCATGCTCCAGCGCTTGTTATAGACACCAGCTTCTTGTACCCGCCCTCCGTCCCATTTGCGTCTCTTCCGGAAAAGTTCGCTGCCTGTGTCAACAACTTCTGCACAATCACCCGCGCCAATACCTCTACCACTCAGGCCCAGCGAAAAGTTCCTTACGATGCGACACGTCGGGTTGTGTCACTTTACCCAGGTGACAAAACGCTCCTCTTTACGCCTGTTCACACACCCGTTGTAGCTTGATTGGTAGGAAATCAGACGCGTTATTTGCACTTTGCTATTTCGGTCTTTGCAAGAGGCAAGTTATCTTTTCATTCACTCTTCTTTCTTCACGCTTAAATCATCAAACAACGTCTATATTACCTGCGTTTCGTGTCTCTTCTAATTATTCTTGCGTCCAAAAAATAAAAACGAATTATAAATTTCTTCCTTTTTCTCAGATTTGAGGGGTGTCATTGTTCATCGTTCCAAAATAAATGAGTACCAGTTTGGTGGAATTAGTGGCTAAGTGGTTGCGTTGCGGGCCTCAAAGACTTGGCACACGCGTGTTCATTTCCAGCTGCAGCAGTCGTATTTCGATTGAGGCAAAATGCTACAGTTGCCTTCCCCAAAAGGTGAAATGCTTCAAATGTCCCCTTCTTCGGAATGCAACTGCGGCCGCACGCATTGAACACGCGTCTTCCAAGCCATGCAGCCGAGCGCCGCGACCCATTGGGAGGTCTGTGTACTCGGAAATGCTTGAACGTGTCCAAGAACTGCAAATGACTGAACTCAACTAAGCCCTCAGCACTGCAGAGTATCTTGTAGTCAGAGTCACCTTGGAACGTCAAACGCCGTAAGACAATGCGTTGTTGCTGAGTCGCAAGAAAATTTTTTCAACAGAAACATCTGGAATTGTGAGCGGAAAGTGCACGTGCCCTCAGAAAAATACGGCCTGCGAAGCATAATGCAATATATCTGTAGACATCTTTAGTTTTCGCGACAATATGTCTTTACGTCAAGCTTGTTTACTGAACGAATGTGTGACCAAAATTTATTTCGCGTTAGTCCACGTTTTTTTTCAGGTTGGGAAGGGGAAGAAGCAAATAACTCTTGTTCAATCCCGATTTTCATAAATGTTGGTGGTGGTACTTCAGAATAGGGCTTGAAGTGCTTCGATATAGGCGACGTCTACGGCTGCTTGGGCAACCCCACTGAGTGAAATATTTTTTGAAGCAACAAATGTGGACAGTGTGGCACTTTCTGTACAAAATACCAAGGGTAACTTTTTTTATACCGCCCACAATATTTACAGTGGTGTCAGTCTTTTTGGCGCAGTGGATGTACACAATGTCACCTGAAACAAAAAAAAAACCGGCTACACACATAATTGCGTGGCCATGATCAGTCTTGCAACACTTTTTACAGTAATAATCCCAACAGAGCAGCAGACTTGCTGTTATTCACCTACGCACCTACAGCGCAGATTCAACAGTGTGATGGAAGTAGGGCGGTGCCTTTGTCGTACACTTTCCTTATGTTTCTGTTCGAACGAAAAAAAGAGGGCTTCCTTAACGTCACATGTATATTGCGATGATCGATGTACCCAATTGATGCTATGGTTCACGATATACTAACTACAAAGCGTTGGAGTAGCAGGTGCTGGGCCAACTGAGTTGTCGATTAAGTGATATCGCACACACGCGAATAACGTCAGTTGTACGCATACCGCCACTCGTCAAACGTTACTACAAACGTAGAGTGCCTGAACGCGTTTATCGACGATAGGTGCTTAACAATGAAATTTGATGATTTAACCACTACCCTGTAGTATTTTACAATGATGCCATTTGCATCGCGCTTATTCAAATTCCCCGCGTTTTTATCCCAAAAAAACAGTCGACTTTTCTGAATAGCGAGAGGCACTATTACCGAAAGTGTAGACATTCGTTAAGGCCAAATCATTGTAACACGACGCCTGTTTTTATGCGAAATATTCCAATACAAATAAATATACACATGTAGGCAGAGTCAGTTAACACGTAAATAATCCTAATTTGATTTAAAACCCCTAAACTACTTCTCAATTATTTGTTTCATTTGATAATATCGCAGAATATTACTAACAACGTAGAAGTTGAAGATTGAGACTGCACCATGCCGGGTATAGAAAAAAATTGCCCCCGCCTCCCCAAGGGGCGTAGTGAGGAAATGCAAATGTATTCATTGCACCGAGAGTACACGGCCTCGTAATTTTAGTGGTGTAAATTAATGACGAGACGAGGATTTGTACCATAACTATTTATTCACACGTTCATCAGCTAGCCAACAGTCGAGTGTGAGGCGCATGCTTCAATTTGTTTATATATATGTACGTATGAGTGAGTGGATGGCAGAGTGTGGTGCTGGGAGGAGAGATAGTGAACGGCGAGAAAAAGAGTGGCGAATCACTGCACCAGTCAATGTACCTGCCGGCCATAATGTCAGCGTCTTAACAACACAAACGCTGGCAGGCAGAGAGAGAGAAATATTTAGCAGCGCACGCACTGCATTACGGCGGTGGCGTATCACGTTAAAGTCAAGGAGGAGGGGGCTCCGGCTGCTAGGGGCGAAGATAAGCGTGCGCGCCCGCAGCTGTTGCTGGCAGCTGCCGACGCCGAAGCGTGACATTGGGAAGGCTCCGGTTGCTAGGAGCGCACGCACCCGCAGGCGTTCCTATGGGAGAGAGTGGAGGACGGTCTGTCTGTCTGTCTGTCTGTCTGTCTGTCTGTCTGTCTGTCTGACTGACTGACTGACTGACTGACTGACTGACTGACTGACTGACTGACTGACTGACTGACTGACTGACTGACTGACTGACTGACTGACTGACTGACTGACTGACTGACTGACTGACTGACTGACTGACTGACTGCGAGATTTACCCACACACAATCTTTTTGAGAAACACTCGTTAATCAGAGCAAATCAAATCTTCTATTATAGATTACTTTTGCACATAAAAAAGCGCAGGCTCCATGTTAGTAGCCTGCCCGTTTCTCCCCCTCGATATCTATTACGTACCAAACGAAAATGCCACCACTTACGCGAACTAACTACGGCCGTCAGGACCTTGAGTATCAAGTACTCCGGCTATTGAACATTGTTGAACATCATATAGATTTTCATGCACCCCGCTTTAAAAAAAATATAAATAACTTTCTGTTACATTCCACGATAACTTATCAATAAAATATATCTGTCTAATTTTTCACGTGTACCGCATATACAGTTTGTGCTACAATTTGAAAGTTCACAATTTAATGCGTATAGGTATATATTCTTGGAGTGTGTCTATGATATGTTTGTTTTCATGAAGATTTTTCATGTATGATGTCTACCTGTAATGCTTTATTTGCAGTGACAATTATGTACATGGATGTTTTGATTTTTCTGGTTGCTCTATTGTTTGTATACTCGCATCGCATGCAAACATGTACACGCATGCCGAATCCGCATGGGAGTAGGGAGTAGAAGCCACTGTCAGGCAATACAGCCTTTAGCTCTTACTTCTCTTTCTGTATCAGAAAGAAATAAAAAAATAAACTTCAAAAAATAAACTTCGAACTGACAATGGTGGTTATGTCTGACGCAGGACAAGGTTAGACTAAGAGAAGCTTCACCCCTAAAACATTGCACTATCTCCTAATAAATAGAACCATCTGTGTATGCGAACCATTGGGGAGATGGTTCCCTACTTTTAGCAGCCTCTTGGTGCTTACCTTACCCCAATTGTATAATATGAACCCTAGGCCACTCAGGTCAGGCCGGCAGCGAGGTGGCGAACGCCACACTCAGCGCTTTCCAGATCAGGGCCGTTGCCCCTCCGTGTCCCAAGTCGGAATGCGAACCTGATGCTCTTCCGCGAAATTCTGTTGTGTTACCAATCTTCGCGTTGCCTCCACCTGGACAACACACGTAGTCTGAAAAAAAAAAACCGATGAGCAAATACTACGCTTCCAGACAAACACCTATCTCAGTCTGGTGGTCGCCAGGCATTTTCGCCGGAAATCAGTGGCACCTGCTCGACTTGTTAGGCTCATTCCATCAAAAAAGGCTTGAGAGGAGTACCTGGTCGGCTGCCCCACCTCGAATGCTGAACGCTCCATGATGAGGCATGCTCGGGCAGTGGCCAAGTTCATTGGCGTCCAGGAATAGGGTCTGATCACTCATGCATACAATATGCCGCAACTCTCTGGCACGTTTTTTGTAATAAAATATTTTATGCCAACATGGCTCGCTTGAGTGAGAGATGGTGTACTTTAGTAAGAGCTTGTGCTGGCACTAACGCTGATACTGGTGGTGGGGGCGTTAACGCTGCAGCTGATCGCGGCGTCACGCCGGTGACTGAGGCGCACACGCTCAGTCATTTCATACTACGGCACTACAATGACACCCCCAGCGGAGTACATAGGTGTGACACAACCTATCGCTTGCGACGCTCCGTGTGTGTGTGTGCGTGCGTGCGTGTGTGTGCGTGTGTGTGTGTGTGTGCGTGTGTGTGCGTGCGTGTGTGTGCGTGCGTGTGTGTGTGTGTGTGTGTGTGTGTGTGTGTGTGTGTGTGTGAAACATTTATTTATGGAGAGTGCTGGCCCATAAGGGCGCTTTACACAGGAGGAGTCCTTATTCCCGGACCCCGCTAAACAACTCCACTACCTACGCCCGTTGGACTAGACCTTCAGCCTTGAACGATTGAGTAGGGCTGCCTCCCATGCCTATCTAGACGGGGAAGGGTTATGGGAAGGGCAGCGGTAATCTGACATGCCGACATCATGGAAAAGTTATAGGACACTTCCCGACAGTGAGGGCACCGCCCATCGACTTTCAGGTCAAAATGTTTTACTACTGCAGGATACAACAAAGTGTTGGTCTGCATGCACCTTAGAGTTCGTTCATCGGCCTTACTAAGGCCCTTAGCGAGCACCGGGAAAAGCCGATGTTGTTCGCAAAAGTACAACATAATTTCTCTAAATTGTACAAGCGGTTGGCTAGTCTCTGTGCCGGAAAAGCTTTAGTAAGGTGCCCAGTGGTTAAGCACGTCGGCGACCGCATCCACAGCCTCGTTACCTTTCAGGTCCTGGTAGCCCGCTGTGCAAACCATACGTTTGGGTAAGGTGTCTAAATGCCTGATAGCTCGCTTTATAATAATTTAGGCTAAAGGTGATACCTCGCCTGCCAGATAATTTTCCCAGGCTCGAACTGAATCTGTAGTAATTATTCTAGAGTCTGTGCGCGAGGCGGCAAGTGCTATTGCTACCTCGTGAGCGCACTTTGAGTTGGAAGCCAGATAGGAGAGCTCGTTAATGCGTTCGTCCTTGTGAACTACACCAGCCGTGTAGAATCCAGTGGGTGACGGCCTTACTTCATCAACGTAGTATACACCTGGTTTAGATCCGTATTGTTGTTTGAGGGCTACCGTGCGCACCCCTTGTTTACCTTCGTGTGTCGGCGAGTGCACGTTTCGAGGAGGGGAGGAACCCAGAGCTTATGGCGCCACAGCTCAGAAAGTTTGCATCTCTCCTGTTTAATGCAGTCCTGTTTTATGTGCAGGCGGCCCAACGAACAGCGTCCAGATACTATCTGCGAAAGTCACGTATATTGGCTGACGAGGTGCGCCTCCTTCAATTCCTGATACCGAGATTAGCACCCTCTGAGCGGATAACTTGGCATTGGAGGTGGTTACCGGAAAGTCTAAAGCTCAATTTGTAGGGCGTCGATGTGCTGGTCGTGTTCTTTGTATTGCGAAGATAGGGTACGGAGTGGAGGATCCAGCTGAGTGAAAAGACATGGACGAGTCAAAGCGTATCCCTGCCCCTCAACCCGCCACGTTTGTTGGAAACGCGGTGGGTTATACGTCCAACCTGTTGGCATATGCGTTTCAGTTTGATATGTGTAAAGAAAGGACTTGAAGACGCCGAGGAACGTCAAACCAGAACTGAAGAAGACGAACGGCAGGTGGCGCGAAGGCGACAACAAGAAATGAAGAAGAGGAGAAGGCACGTGCGATTACGAGGCAACTCTGCGCCAATCAGCTGATGACCAGTGGTGGCCCATAGAGGTTGCGTGCCACGATTGGGCCACGTGCGAACATTACGTGGCAGTAGGCTGTGTGGCTGGGGACGAGCCGGAGCAGCGGCAGACGGGAGACAGCGGGCTGAAGCGTCGGACGCAGGCGATCCAGGTTCCGGCCAGGGAACGCGGCCGTCCACGCTGCTGCCGTCCAACCACCAGCTGGGGCGGCATTGCCGGCACGAGTACTGCATCTCGGGGCGCGGCCTGGCCTGCTGTTCTCTTCCTTGCCGAGGGCATCGCGGATCTCGGCGAGGCGTCTCCACGGTCAGCCGTTCGACACAGCGATGAACGTGGCCTGGCTAATGGTCACGGTTGCGTCGAGCATCGCTTCTCGGCGCACGCTCTTCGCTGGACGGGCTGGCCATTCCCCGCATGGAGCATCGCGTCTCTAATGCGGGCTGACTGCTCAGTAGTCGCACCCATGCCAACAAGCGCCGGTGTCACCAGAACGTCGCACATCAGCAAGGGACGAGCGAGACGTTCTGCCCGGTGAGACGCGGGCGTGTGCACGGAGGACCACGGAGCCAGGCGACGTCCAGGGTGGCCGAGGATCCAGGTGCCAGGGAAGTTGCTGGCTGAATCGAGGATCGCTAGCGGTGCCGAGCCGTACCGAGAAACGTGCGCAAAAGAGCTCGAGGGTGGAGACCAAGAAGGCAGAGGGAGCGGTGAGCCGCTCGAAAGGACGAGTTCCTGGCAGCGTTCCTAAGCCGGACGTGGGACCCGTACGTGTCGGCCAGGTCGAGCTCCGGTGTGTCGGTTCGAGGTCGAGTCCGTCGACTTGTACAAGGTCCAAAGACGGGGCCTGCTGAACGGCTCCTGCCTGGGTGCAGTGGCCGCGAGCAGGTTCGTGGGCGAGGCCTACCGGGTGTGGTCCTCGTGAGCCGTGGCCTGATCCTGGACCTCGGGAGTTGCGACCCAGGCATCTGGGTTGGTCGCGACGTTCGATTCAACGGCGCTGCACACGGTAGTGCATCCGTGTGCGGTCAGCCGTTCCAGCCGTGCCACCTTTGCCCTCGCGCACGTCGACGACCGCATCATGTCGGGACGACGGGGACCCAAACTGCGATGTTCCCATTCCTGGACCAGGAAGTGCACAAAACCGAGAAGAACAAGGTGTGCCTGTACAAGTAGGTGTTTCCGCCGCACCTGCCGCACCCGACGCTGGCCTTCATCGGGCTGCTGCAGCTGCTTGGGGGCGTGTTCCTCGCGCAGTAGGCGCAGAGCCATTGGTTCGCGCAGTTCATCAACAAGAAAGTGTCACTTGCTTCTCTAGTGTGCAATATAAAGCTTCTTTAGTTCGCATAAATTGTTGATGTTAATCCTTTCTCGTCCGCTATCGAGAAACATAGTGACGAACGTCCTTAACCACTACAATATGGTAGAGTCCGGTCTTAGTCTGTCAATAATGAACAGGTCCAGTACGCGGATCTCCTCGACTTCTCTGACAGGAGCTCCCATAAAATAATATGTAACTTTTGTCGTCTTTGGGGATGGTTCTGACGAGCAGAAGCTCTGATTTTTTAGGAGCGCATTGGAGACCACAGCCGAGAGCAGAGCTATTGACGATAGCGGTGGCCCGCTGGAGGCGGTCCTCCATTTCTCCAAGGCTCCCATCAGTAGTCCAAGTTGTTATATCATCCGCATAGAGTGTGTGATTAATTCCTTTCACGCAGCCCCAATTGATGTAGAAGCTGCATCATAGCATCGTTGTAAAAAGCGGTGAGAAGACCGCTCCTTGGGGAGTACCCCTTGTGCCCATAGTGTATGGGCCGTATTCATTATCCTCAATTTTAAGGAAGGGCTGACACTTCGAGGGGAAGTCTCTTACGTAGACTGGAATTACAGCAACGTTCTCACTGCAATCTGAAGAGCTCAGGTTTGCAAGAATGCTACCATGACAAACTTTATCAAAGGTGCGTTTAAGATTGGGAGCAAGAATGGCTTTGTCGTTGTGTCGCATGACAGTGGGTTCTGTTATGTCACGGTGCGAAGAAGGACATCTTGAGGACACATATGTGGGCGAAACCCAAACACAGTGTCTGCAAAGAGTCCCTTAGCTTTCATGCATGGAGAGAGGCGATTACGAACCATTCTCTTCATAAGTTTACCCCCACAAGGAGTTAGTGCGAAAGGCCTCAGGTTGTCGGTACTCACTATCTTGCCTGGTTTAGGACGATGCTTCATAGAGTTCAGGATGTTCAGAGCAGACAGAGGGGGCCGTTGGAGAGGAGAGAAGTGTAAGGGACGGGCATCCGCCGTGGGAGTGGAGATGCCACGACAGGGAGAGAGGGACAGTTAGTTGACGCGCATGGGCAAAAAGATGGACGTTGTGGGAAAGACAAAGAAGTGGCAGAGAGTCATTGCCATAGGTTGCTTCTCATTTAGGAACTCGGCTCTGCTAAGGCTTTTTTCTCTGCGTATACATATAAAGGCCTAATGCAGGGATGTAACTTGGCTGGCGGAAACAAGATATAATGGTTCCATGGACTAAAGAAAGTTATCTGCATAGGAAGAACAACAACGTCGTGCTCTAGTACAGCTATAAGCAAATCGTTCGCCACGCGATACAAAGCTTTTTTCAAGCCGATGTGAAGCATGGCCACCGCAGAGCCTCTGATATATGTCCATTCTAATATGCATGTCTCTATGAATGTTCGTAAAGATGCTCCTTCACTTTATTCCATATGTTTGACGTGGTTCTACTGGCGCTCTGCAAGCTGCCAGCCATAATGATCACTATATTATAGTCTACATTAGCCGAAATGATAGGCTGATACATTGAGACTTCTAGACGTTTCCTTGAATTTTGCCTTTTAGGTACCAGAAGAGTATCAGAAGACAAGAATTACACAAGAAGAAATCTCACTTCCAAAGCTTTATCAAAAATGTATGCCCAAACGAAAAATACTTTCCGCATAAGCTTCTTGTAAAAAACAGCACTTAGGCCTTCGGGAACAGAAGATCCCTCAGTTTATTTTATTAATTCCTGTCTCTACTTCTCTCGCAGTGATTGAGAGTTTCAATCTATCTTTAGTTTCATCGTTCAACTGCGGCATTAATGTCCAGAATTTACTCGTAAAGTGATCTTGATCAAAATCACTTTTGAAAACTGCTTGCTTTTTTTTGCCAAAGAGATAGCTCCTAGGAATCAATTTACGAAGAGAACCAATGGGTCGCTATTTGGGCGTCTACAATGCCTCGTAACCAACGAAACGCTATGTGAGCGTCTACAGTGCCTCGCGTGTGATGACGCATCTTGGCGCAGAGCAGCGCATGCCTCAGGTGCACGAGCATGAGTCGGAAAGACTGACCTAGTTGTTCAGAAAGGGACACGTAGGCAAAACGCTTTTAGCAGACTCTTCTTTGTGTCATAGCTACTTGTCTTGGCACAAGTTCATCCTCAATAAATTATTGTGTGTGCGTACCCCCTCTTGTATTACGGGACAAGGTTGCTCGTAAAAGCGAGCGTGATGTCCTGGTTAGCGTTGGCTACCCTGCCATTGTACTCGATCACTGTTACTGAAATGGACTGGGCTTAATTCTTTTCATACTCAGAACATGTTTCGTGTGGGTATGAGCAGTTACTATTTGTTCCGCTCGTACCCAATAAATAACCCATAAAACTTTTTTCTTATCTAAAAGCTCAATTTTTCTCTCATCACGCTATTATCTTGCTTAAACTCGCACAGCATTTCGCTTTCTTCTTTGAGAACAGCGCTAAAACATTCTCTCATTCATGCACCCTTCATGTTTAAACATTGTGCACCTGTCTATTGCTTTCATTTTCAGTTATTGTCTAAAACGTTTACATGAATGTTGTCACCATTAAGCTCTTCGATACTCTCCAATGCTACAGTTTGGAAATTGCCATCATCAAGCAGTTCGTTATTCAGCTTACATGAATCCCAGCTGAACTTTTTTTTCTTTTCTGCTGCCTATGGTAGATAGACATTAGCAAGCAATGGTCAGGGATTGATAAAGTGTTTACACAATAATCAGTGCACAGTGGAACAATATCCAGTAGAAAAGCGCGATATAAGTGTAAATGACTGAACACCTTAAGGTGTGTTAATTGGACACCATGATTCCTCGAAATATATTTCCCAACACCCTCCAGCGCGTAATCATGTATGACGGCTGATAAATTATTCATACTCGTCTTTTGATAAGGCGTGTTACCCGTTTAGTCTTGTGCCGAACTAACAAAACTAAAATCTCCGTGGAAGCTAATAATTCGGTGAGTGTTGCAATGATTACCTACTCGACAAAAAAATTTTCGCGTGGTGCTGCGTCCATTGGGGCATGCAGGCTACTCGCCATTTGTTCCCTGCGAGTAGAAAGTCACAGATCACGAGGCGACTGGAATAAAAGGCTTATAACCGACTGGATAACAATTCGCAGACGAATAAAGAGTAGTCATCCTCTGGACAAACGAACAGCATGACTAAAACAAATACCACGCCAAGAAAGGCTGTACTATGTCATCGGTCCTAGCCACGCGTTAAACTTTTGTTTCCTGAACTGCCAGTTTATCCAAGTGATATTCTGTTGCAAAACGTTACAACTGGTTTTACCTCCTTTTAGTTTCCAATCCACGATTACTAACAGTTCTGACGCGCAGGAACCTTTACATCGACATGAATCTGCCAACATCCGAGACCAACGGCGCGACGCCTTCTACGTACATATCATCGCCTTGCTCACACAGCACTGTGGCGGCTAAAAGTTAAGACCTTCATCACCCCTTTATAGGGACTTTCATATTCTAGTTCACCATATAAGAGACCATGCAGGCGCGTGAGCGCCAATACACACTTTTTAGGGGCGAAGCTAATTATGCCGTGGTCGTGCGTCCGCAATTTGTAGTAGTAGTAGTAGTAGTAGCAGTAGTAGTAGTAGTAGCAGTAGTAGTAGTAGTAGTAGTAGTAGTAGTAGTAGTAGTAGGTAGTCACCTCTCGTTTAGTCCTTGAAATGTCCGCTGACCAGCGGTACTTCTATATGCTGTATACATGAAGAAAAGAGAGATGGCGGTATTTGCAGTGTTCACTAGATGGAAGGACGCACGCACAGATGGACGCATGGACGAACAGACGAACAGATGCACGGACGGATGCATGGACGCACTCATGAACGGACGGGCAGATGGACACATGAATGGAATGACGGACCCGCGGACAGATGGGTGAATGGACGAATGCACAAACGGACACACGGATGGACACATGGACGGACGGAAAGACAAACGAATGAATGCAAGGAGGCGCACATGAATGGATGCACGGATGGATGGTTCTTCGCATCAACAGCCACCGATGCTTCGGTTTGCCTGAGACACGGCCCATGAGGAACAGAAATTACATTCTCGGGCGACGCTTTGCCGACCTAGGCAGGTATTCACAAACAAACATTGGCTTCACCTCACGTTTTTCTGAAGTTATTGTACTGTTTACTTTCGGTATAAGGACACAAAATTGTAACAGAGTAAAAGATAACAACAGTAATAATTCATGCACACTCGCCTACTTCGTCTAGCGAGCGCAATAAAGGCTTAAAACTGTTAAAAAAAACTCAAGGTAAGGACGAGGTTGGTTTGTTAATGTGGGCCCTAGTCTCAGCGTTTATCTTTTCCGGCTAACCGATATATATATATATATATATATATATATATATATATATATATATATATATATACATATATACATATATATATATATATATATATATATACATATATATATATGTATATATATATGTATATATATATATAGTGGGAAAGTGCAGTGGGTCTGGTACTTCCCCTATTCATTCCTTGGCATTATTGTTTGTTAGATCTCATTATTATTGTGTCAAAACACGTCAAAACGAGCCCTTAGGTATACACTTATATCCCTTATTCATTAGCGAGGGTTTCGTAATGGCAGATTTGGTGCCGTTAGGTTGTATACAAGGGGCTATTGGTCACCTGCACACTCGTAATAAGTTCACGTGCTACGTGTAAATTCACAAATAAACCCAATAAAGTGGCTGGGGGATAGCCGCCGTGATAGCTCAGTGGATAGATCATCGAACGCGTTATTTGAAGGTCGTAGGCTCGATTCCTGCTCACGACAGCTTGTTTTTTAACCCACTTATCTTTCTTCTTATTTACATTACATTGCTTCTAATAACTTCCCCTATACATTCCTTGGCATTAGTGTCTGTTAGATCTCTCTCTCTCTCACACACGAACATTTTGTATATATATATATATATATATATATATATATATATATATATATATATATATATATATATATATATATATTTATATATATATATTGTTATGGCGTTTATTAGCCGGCACACAGCGAGTCTACACAACGGCGACAGTAACGGCCAGAACACGGGGTCTCCGCGCGAGCGGCGTTCTCTTTGGGCAGACCCACTAGAAAGCACATAAGAGTTCGACCCACTTCAGTGTTCGGCGGCTTCTGTACAATTACCCCGGGGTCGAAGAGGGAGCCGCCTGGCGACCTAACAGCTTGTCACTACGAGCGGGTCATAGTAAGCCTTCAGACGCTCCACGTTGACTATGTCGCGCCCACGGCGGCGCATGTCCGAAGATTGTTCAATTGGCTCGATAAGATAGTTGACCGGAGATGTGCGCTCGATCACATGGTAGGGACCTTCATATTTCGGGAGTAGTTTGGAAGAAAGGCCAGCTACAGAGGTCGGGATTGAGAGCCATACCAGGAAGGAAGGGAACCAGGAAGGAAGGTGGGCTCAGAAGTGGCGGAGCCATCACGAATACTCTTCTGCCGCTCTTGCTCATGCGTCGTAAAAGTCTTGGCAAGCTCGCGACACTCTTCAGCAAGCCTGGCGGTCTCGGAAATAGGTGTACACTCAGATGGATCCGGCGTGTACGGGAGTATCGTGTCGATGCTGTGTGACGGGTGCCTTCCGTACAGCAAAAAGAAAGGTGAAAAACCAGTCGTGCTCTGTGCGGCGGTGTTGTAGGCGTAAGTGACGAAGGGCAGTATGGTATCCCAATTCGTGTGGTTGGCGGCGACGTACATCGACAGCATGTCGCCGAGGGTGCGGTTAAAGCGTTCGGTCAGACCATTCGTCTGCGGGTGGTAAGCAGTAGTTTTGCGATGGACAGAATGGCACTCAGTGAGAATGGCATCGACGACTTCTGACAAGAAGACACGGCCTCGATCGCTGAGAAGCTCCTGGGGTGGACCGTGGCGCAATATAAATCGATGTAGTAGGAAGGACGCAACATCACGCGCAGTAGCCGCAGGGAGAGCGGCGGTTTCGGCGTATCGCGTTAAATGATCTACGGCGACGACGACCCAGCGGTTGCCAGTGGACGTCAGAGGAAGTGGTCCGTACAAATCGATACCTATGCGCCCAAACGGACGGTCAGGGCAAGGTAGCGGTTGCAGACCGGCTGGTGACATGTGTGCGGACGGTTTGCCGCGTTGGCAAGCGAGACAGGAGCGAACGAACTGCTGGACGTAGCGGTACATCCCGCGCCAGAAGTAGCGTTGTCTAATGCGATGGTAGGTTTTGAATACCCCAGAGTGCACGCACTGTGGATCAGAATGGAAGGATTCACATATCTCCGACCGCAGACTGCGGGGTATCACGAGTAGCCACTGCCGGCCATCGGCGTCGTAATTGCGTCGGTGTAGGAGGCCGTCACGAATGGCGAAATGGTGAGCTCGACGACGCAAGGCACGCGTGGATGGAGTTGCGGACGGATCAGAGAGCAAGTCGATCAGTTGGGCGATCCAATTATCCTTTCGCTGTTCGGTAGCGATGATGTCAACATCGATGGCAGAAACAACAACCGAGGATACTGAGCAGAGCACGTTAGCTTCAGGCAGAGGGGAGCGCGAGAGGGCGTCGGCGTCAGCATGCTGGCGTCCGTTGCGGTAGAGGACGCGGATGTCGTAGTCTTGTAAGCGAAGAGCCCAACGGGCGAGGCGGCCTGAGGGATCCTTCAATGATGACAGCCAGCATAGTGCATGATGGTCAGTGACGACATCGAATGGGCGACCATACAAATAAGGTCGAAACTTTGTAAGAGCCCAGACGATTGCCAGGCACTCTTTTTCCGTGACGGTGTAGTTTGTCTCGGCTCTTGTGAGCGTACGGCTTGCATATGCCACAACATAATCAGGGAACCCGGGTTTGCGCTGCGCCAGGACAGCGCCGAGGCCTACACCACTGGCGTCCGTGTGCACTTCTGTTGGGGCCGTAGGGTCATAGTGGCGGAGAATGGGAGGAGACGTCAACAAGTGGCGGAGCTTCAAGAACGCGTTGTCGCACTCTGACGACCACGAATTGAGGGGCCCGTTACTTCCGAGGAGCTTCGTCAGCGGTGATAAAATCGTGGCGAAGTTTCGTATAAAGCGTCGGAAGTATGAGCACAGGCCCACGAAACTACGCAGTTCTTTGACGGACGCAGGTTTTGGGAATTCGGCCACGGCCCGAAGCTTGGCTGGGTCAGGAAGAATGCCATCCTTGGACACGACGTACCCTAGGATGGTGAGTTGGCGTGCTGCAAAGCGGCACTTCTTCAGATTTAGTTGCAAGCCGGCATTTCTCACACGTGCGAGAACTTCTTTTAGACGTTGGAGATGGGTGGAGAAATCTGGAGCGAAGACAACAACGTCATCGAGGTAACACAAGCACGTGTGCCATTTCAAGCTGCGCATTACGGTGTCCATCATGCGCTCAAATGTCGCAGGTGCATTACACAGACCAAACGGCATGACGTTGAATTCGTACAAGCCGTCGGGTGTGATGAAGGCAGTCTTCGGTCTAGCGTCATCAGCCAGGGGTACTTGCCAGTACCCCGAGCGCAGATCGAGAGAAGAAAAAAATTGGGCTCCGTGAAGGCTGTCATTTGCGTCGTCGATGCGCGGCAGTGGGTAGACATCCTTGCGTGTGATCTTATTGAGCCGTCTGTAGTCCACACAGAACCGCACAGAACCATCTTTCTTCGCAACAAGAACAACAGGAGACGCCCATGGACTGTCCGAGGGCCGAATGACGTCGTGTCGGAGCATATCGTCAACCTGCTCGTTAATTTGCCGGCGTTCAGCAGGCGACACGCGGTATGGACGTTGCCGTAATGGTGGATGGGCACCAGTGTCAATACGATGCGTAACAGTGGACGCGCGACCGAGAGAACTTCGCCCGACATCGAAAGAAGAACGGTATTCTTGCAACAGGTCTAGAAGCTGGGAACGCTGCACTGACGTAAGGTTGTCATCAATGAATGGGCCAAATACATCAGGAGTTGATGGGTCAGAAGTAGAAACAGCACTGATGGTACGTGAATCGGGACAACGCGAGTCTTCGGGTACGTCCAGGACTTGTGCGTCGTCGACTGCTTCCACTCTGCCGAGACATTCCCCTTGAACCAAGGTAACAGTGTACGGGGATGGGTTGGTCACAAAAATAGCGGCGTTGCCTTGGGTGATTTGCACGGTCGCGAAAGGTACTAGCAACCCTTTCCTCCTGGAAGCACGGTAGGATGGCGAAACAAGTGCAATTGTGTCGGAGAGACCGGTGCAGTAGACCGATACGCCCATCGTCGAGCTTGGAGGCACTATAGTATCGTCTTTCACAAGAATCTTGTTCAGTGTCGAGGGACCGTCTTCTGGCGTCAAATGCGAGAAGGGCGAGAGTTCAATTTCGGCGGCGGCACAATGAATGACGGCGTCGTTGCGGGAGAGAAAATCCCATCCCAAGATGACGTCACGAGAGCATGCAGGAATAATGATGAATTGGGCGACATACAGAACGTCCTGAACGACAACGCGAGCTGTGCAGCCTGCTGTAGGATTAATACGATGTGAGCTAGCGGTACGAAGGGACAGTCCAGAAATCGGCGTCGTCACTTTTCGAAGCAAGCGGCAAAGGTTTTCGCTCATAACTGATACCGCAGCTCCAGTGTCAATAAGAGCAGATGCATGAACACCGTCCACAAGCACGTCAATGACATTAGATGGGCGGCTCTGAGGGCTTTCACAATGCGATAGCGTCGCAGTCCTTGCCTCTGGGACTGCGACGACTAGTTTTCGCGCTCATGAGCAGAAGAACTTGGCCGCATGGGGGACAGAGACCGACGTCGTGGAGACGGCGACCTTCGAGCAGACGGACCTGGGCGAGACGACAGTGGCACAGACGGCAGTTCCTCGTTATACGAACGGCTAAGGTGGCCAGCAACAGGAGAAGTGGGAGCCGGCTGTAGTCGAGAGCAATAACGGGCTACGTGACCGGCGTAACCGCAAGCAAAGCAGATGGGCCGGTTGTCAGGTGTGCGCCATCGGTTTGCCGGGGTGGGTCTCGCCCGGAACGGTGTCTGGAAAGGCTGCATGGTGGGCTGAAAATGAGGCTGAGGGGTTGCGCCAACATATGCAGCCGGCATACCCGCTGCAAAGGACGGAGGTCGTGCGGCAGCTTCGGCGTAAGTCACTGGTGCAGGCGCTTGAACGACTGGAGGCGGCCTTGCGACCACTTGGGCGTAACTTGGGGGTGCAGGGGCCGGAAGTTGTTGTGGGTGGTACGCAGGCATGACCTCCGCTATTTCCTGCTCAATCGCTCGGCGGATGGGTGGAAGAATGGTAGGGGCCGATTGTTGAGCAGCTGGTGGGTGGGCAAAGGGCAGGAGAGAGAACTGCCGCGCGATTTCCTCACGTATGAAGGACTTGAGATCTGCCAGCAGTGCCACCTGATCACAGCTCGCTTCCAAGCCTGCAAGCCCTGCATCTCGTGATGTGGAGCGACGGGTCATCGAACGCTGCCGGCGGAGCTCCTCGTAGCTCTGGCACAGTGTGATGACCTCAGCTACTGTGCCTGGGTTTTCGGCAAGCAGCATCGTGAAGGCATCATCGTCAATGCCCTTCATGACGTTCCGGATCTTGTCTGATTCGGACATGCTGTCGTTCGACTTCTTGCACAAGTCCAGGACATCTTCAATGTAACTGGTGAAGGACTCACCGGCCTGCTGAGCGCGTTCGCGTAAGCGCTGCTCGGCTTGCAGCTTGCGAACGGCAGGGCGGCCAAAAACGTTGGTGATAGCAGTCTTGAAACCGGACCAGGTTGCAAACTCGGACGCGTGCTTGGTGTACCACAAACTTGCAACGCCCGCAAGGTAGAACACCAAGTTTGTCAACTTGCCGTCCTCGTCCCATTTGTTGGGGACGCTCACGCGCTCGTAAATGGCGAGCCAGTCCTCCACGTCAGTGCCATCGGCGCCCGTGAAGATGGGTGGATCGCGGATCCTGGGGACACCGGAACATGGGGGTGGCATGGGAGGAGGCGTTTGCTGAGAGGCGTCGTGGGACATGGTAGATTGCAGCGTACGTGAGCGTAGTTCCAAGGGCATCGAAGGGGATCGTAGCACTCTCCACCAATTTGTTATGGCGTTTATTAGCCGGCACACAGCGAGTCTACACAATGGCGACAGTAACGGCCAAAACACGGGGTCTCCGCGCGAGCGGCGTTCTCTTTGGGCAGACCCACTAGAAAGCACATAAGAGTTCGACCCACTTCAGTGTTCGGCGGCTTCTGTACAATATATATATATATTATATATATATATATATATATATATATATATATATATATATATATATTACCGGCAAAATCTGGGCTGTATTATCTGCGCAATTCACCAGCGAAGCGGCACTGAAAAATTTCATGTGTATAACCTGCCAGCATCAGTTTGTGCTTGATGAACTAATTGAGTGCCCCCAACTTGGATTACTCGATGCTGGCTCACTGACTGTTCAAGCAATATATCAAGGCATTGTAAGCGAAGTGGTAATACAGTAACTTCGCTAATTTTCGTTTTCAGTCTCATGCTGGTGCTGTCTACGTGTTAAACGCTATTGCTGCACCCAATTAAAGCTGGTGCACACCAGCGACTAGCAGTGGTCGCGCGGCCATTCGCGACAGGAGACGAAAAAGCGACTGATGTCCACACCGGCAGAGCCTGCGTGCGAGCGACCGGAAGTCGCAAAACCGGAGAGTCGCGTCCGGATCTTGTTATCAGTGAGAAGTTTTGAGACCAACACCGATCAGCTGATCGCCGCCAGCTGAGCGAGTGGAGCAAACCAAGCGCGTCGCGTTTATTGGTTTCGTCCATTCTCGCACAGCGTTCCCAACAGCACCAAGGAGTTCGATTCAAGCGAAGAACATGAGATTGTCGTGGTGCTGGTGCGCTGAGCCAAGGTGTCCGCGCTGGCAGAAGAAATGCATCCAAAGAAAAAAAAAAGGCACCGTATCTCCAAGTAATCTGCCAGTGTCGTCGAAAGACGATGATCTTGCGTCTGGAAAGATTGAACAAAACGTTTATTTGATGTTCTGCGCGAGCAAATTGCTAAATGGTATTCTGGAGGCGCTGCGTTGGAGTGCCTCGAGGGTGCAGTGGACGCAAACGAGGGCATCAACATGACACGTCACACTTGGGACATGAGCGCCATTTCGCAGTATTTTTTTTTAAATATGAACCGCGTGGCTCTGAGACGGGTGTGCGTGCCCGTCTGAGAGGTAATAAGGTGCAGAACGAAACGCGACGGATAGGTGCCACCACCATCTCGTCTTAGCAACGCGTTGGAAACACTCGCCTTTTCGTGCAAGCATTGCGTAGTCAGCGCAGCGTGATAAGTGCTAGGTCCTTAAAATTACTCATGTATGCCTTTTCTAGTAAAAGAACGCACAAGCAGATAATATAGGTGTTGTTATGGTGCCCCAGACATGCGCAATAATTGTTTTAATTTGACAATTGCACAAGTGTATGAACGCTAAACCTTGAGCAACATTGGTGGGAGCTTCGGCTGGGGTCGGCCGTTTCAAGTACCAGGTGTCGTTAAGAGTAGACAAACAGACAAATGTACAAACAGACAGAGAGACCAAAATTTTTGCGTCGAAGGTACCCAAGACAGACTACCGTCTTTAAAAAAAGCCGGTGGTGCGTGTGACCATCCTTTCGATCGCGGGAGTTGGCCGGCCATGCAAGCCACTTGTCCATCGAGCTGCGCTAAGATGACGAGGAGTATTTGCGAGAGTAGGACGTATTCAGAAACGCTCTTGAATTTATCTTGATTCGCCACAGCCTCCAATGCAGCACAAACGCGTCTCGCACACGGTGTCTAAAGTCGTTGCTATGGCATGAAGCACAAACACGTCCCAAACGCGCGTCATTGAAGGCGGTGACAAGTAAATAAAACAAAAAACAATTGACAGATCCCACGTACAGTGGGAATCGGTGATATGCGAAGCACGAATGAGAAATGTTAATATGACACTTTGAAATTAGCAATACGCAATGAGGTGGAGGGAAATGAGGCTGCGGGTGACTACCGTGTCATGATAATCATGTTTTGATGTGTCGTTCACCTTAGTCATCTATTCACGTCACGTGATGCCAACATTAGTAAAGATGAAGCTAACGAAACGGCAGTGAGCACATTATGAGCCTGGTATGTTGTCAAGTTTTTACATGACACGCGTGTCAGAATAATCATGTTTGTACCAGTCATATATTTCGTCATTCATTGACATCACGTAACGCCAAATTTGGTATATGTGGAGGTTGCCAAACGGCAGCGAGCGCATCATGAAGGACCCAATATACTCCAATGTAGCGTTGTCGCGCACGCACGCTGGGCACAGCGATGCTACGATAGCAAAACGCGAGCACTCTACAGTCCGACGCCAGGCGCAACCAGTGTCCGTTGGCACGGCCCGACGGCAACCAACGCGAAAGGTCGCATGCTGCATTTCGCGCCAAAGCCTTACCCAAACAACATTGCGTTTCCTTTTTTTCCTGATGGAGGGACGCCGGACGTGCTGAAACACGCATGCGTTAAAGCAGCGTAGCACGGCGCGCGCATGCGAGTATATGGCAGTACTGGCGCTTGGCGTGGCAACACCGGCGTGACGCGACGAAACGAACGCTAGCGAGCACGCGCACCGCGTCACGTCGAAATGTACGGGCGCCTTGACTGTGGCAAGTAGTCTTTTTCTCACATGACACGCATCTCGTTATTATCATGTTTGCCCCAGTCAAATACTTTCGTCATTCATTGGCGTCTCGTAATATGAAATTTGGTGTATGTGAAGCTAGTGACGCGGCTGCGAGCGCATAATCAATGCGGCATGTAGTCATGTTGTTACACGACACGCATGTGATGATTATTATGTTTGGGCGTGTCATTTACTTATTTCGTCCATTCACGTCCCGTAATACCAAAATAGGTATAAGTGAAGCCAGCGAAACGGCCACCAGCGCATCATGAGCGCGACATGTAGTCATGTTACACGACACGCATTTTATGATTATCATATTTGCACCAGTCACATACCTTCGTCATTCATTCACGTACCGTAATACTAAATTTGGTATATGTGACGCTAGCGAAGCGGCCGCGAGCGCATCATAAGCGTGGCATGTAGCTATGTTGTTGCATGGCACGCATGTCATGATTTTCATGTTAGGGTCTGTCGCTTGTGTTTGCCATGCAATCATGCCATACCATACCACCTTTGCAATTTGCCATGTAAACAAAACCACCGCAAGAGCTGCCAAACCATGAAATGTAAATCAGGACATACATGACATACTTGTCATGATTCTCACGTTATGACTCGTCAAATATGTTCTTCATACAGTCATATTATGCCATACCAAGTTTGGTATTGATAGCTTCTTCAAAGCGGCAAGGAGAGATAGAAGTCGTAGGCAGCTAGATAGATAGACAGATAAGCTCAAACTCGCCGAAGTTTGCTAGGACATGCTTCGCATTTAAAACGATTCTGAAAAGAAGGAAATATACACCTGGCCAATGCTCTGCGTTGGGCATGAGCCATGAGAAGAGAAGAAGAGCCAGCCCTGTGCCGCCGTGATGTGCGTCCTTTGACCATGGAAGCCTAATTCACAGACATTGTCTACCACGATATTTTTCTGAACCACGTGGAATTAGTACCTCACAGAATTTTTGATGGGCTATTACAAGATGCATCTAAATATTCTGTCAAAAAATGTGGTTATTGCAACAGATACCTCGCAAACTGAAGAGAAACTGGCATATAGATATTCTGCGCAAAATTGGCTGGTCTTTTTCGTTACGACTGCCATATTTATCCCAGTTTTTATAGCTGAATTTATGGTCATAATATTGGCTTTTCAAAACTTACCCTGTTTCAATACAGTATATAGCAGCAATCATCACAGACTCGTTATCTGTATGTTCTCTCTCTGCATCTGTTGAAACGCCTCTTCTAAAGCTTTTCAAACTACTAGTTCCCTCGTACCTACAATGTCTCCACTTAATTTGGGTACCAGGACACAAGGGTTTGTTTTTGAACAAAAGCGCTGATTCTTTAGCAGAGGTGGCGCATTTATTGCCAATCATTCGGTTTTCTCACTGACAACAAAGACAAATGTTGTAGGCCCGTGTTCTCAGATTTGGGTGCACGTTAAAGAACCCCTGGTGGTCGAAATTTCCGGAGCTCTCTACTATGGCGTCTCTCATAATCATATGGTGGTTTTGGTACGTTAAACCCAACAAGTCAATCAATCAATCAATCAACTGACAACATAGATTACAATTCCATGATTCCACACTCTATGTTTCGAAAAATGCTTTTCAGTCCCTGTCCTGACAGCTTCCCCAGAATATAAGCACCTATAGAATACCTGGAACAGTGAGTTAACGCGGTCGAGAATAATGAAAGTGGTCATAACCACACTTCGCTGCCGGGTTTGCTCCATTAACTTTTACTGCATAGAGAAAGTGCAACGTTGCCTCCTCCGTGTACCTTCTGTAAGGAGGAGGAAACAATCAGTCATCACTTTCTATCCTGTCGCCGGTATACGTCATTGAGAAGAAGATACATAGCACCACCTGTTTGAAACTAGGGTCTGGAAATATCCTAATAAGTTGTTCTATCAATCGGCGTCTCTACTCTAGGCCAGTCTAAGGGATGTTTACTAGGCCATAGAGGAATTTATCAGTCAGACTAAAAGAACAGAGAGCTATATAATTATATTTCTATATACCTATATATTTATATAAGACTAAATGAATAACAATTCTTGATTTTTTTTAATGTTTAAATATTCTTATTCGGTAATTAATTGTTGTGTAACCTATCCCTAGCATATACCAGTAGTATTGTGGGGAAACATCAACAAAAACATTCGGTGAATCCCCTGCATTGGGTAAGAGCCATGAGATGAGAAGAAGCAGAAGAAGACGAAGAAGAAGAACAAGAAGAACAAGGAGTCTGCCTTCGCTTCTCAGTCGTCTCGTACCCACCACAGCCGGACCTGCGCAGCAGTCTGCTTTTTCAAGGATAGCACGGGAACGACCTCAGCTTCAACCACAATGAGTGAGTGCAACCAGTTTGTCTGCTACAAAGCGGGATGTCGTTACTTCTCTCTGTTTGCATTCATGGAGTTCAGCAGTGCATCTCCTTTTTCGAATGTAGGCGCAGTGCGGCCTCTTGTAGCATTGTTGGTTCTGCTGCGATCACCATTAGCAGCCATTGGCGTGTACATTGAGCACTATCTGACAAGAAAGGGTTGCTAAGTTATACTCGCTGGGTGTAACCTCCTTAGCTTTAGAAATGTTTAGCGAACGTTGAGCCGCAGTGCCATGAATACAATGAACTTGTATATACCATGAATGAACTCGAGGTGGTAAAAATGGGAAGTAGATACGAAGCGCAAGCCGTAAGAAAGTAAAAGCCGAATTCTCCGCCTCTCTTTTCCCATTAGCAGCCATTGGCATGTACATTGAGCACTATCTGACTGAAAAAGTTTGCTACGTCATACTCGCTGGGCGTAACCTCCTTGGTTTTCGAAAGGTTTAGCGAGCGCTCGGCCGCAGTGCCATGAATACAGTGAACTAGTATATACCATGAACTCGAGGTGGTTAAAGGTGGGAAGTGGACCTGAAGCGCAAGCCGTAAGAAAGTGTGCGTGTGCCACCTCTAGTTTAGTCCTTGGAATGTCCGCTGGATGGCGGTGCTTCTATATGGGGAATATATGATGAAAAGATGCTAGAAGGTGGTACTTGGAGTGTTGAATAGATGGACGAACGGACACATAGACAGATGCATGGATGGACGCATGAACGGACGCAGGGGCAGCTGCTTGGACGAACGCAGGGACGGACGCACGAACAGATGCACGCACAGACGGGCTGATGGATGCATGGACGGTCACACTGACGGACGCATGGACGGACGGAATCAAGAACGAATGGACGGACGAATTCTTTGCCCCACTCTCCATCATTCACTCCGTGGATATGCTGCCCTCTCTTTTTCTAATGTATATGTGCACTATTTCATTGTGTAAGCTTCATACCTCACAGCACTTTGGGCGTGATGTTGGTATTTCAGTGTAGATCTATAGAGCACGGAAAAAAAACCGATGGAGTAAGACACGACACATACAGCGACTCTATATGTCACACCTTTGTCTCTGTGTGCTTTTCCTTTAGCTGTTCAACCACGCTGCGATATAAGGCGTCACCGCCGACAATGGTACCACGAGATGAAACGAGCTCGGCAGCCGTCTCAGCAAAGACACCGGTGATAGAATGACGCATGAGGAATCAACGTTTCTATTGATCTGTCAAATATAGCGGCTGTGCACGACACGACATATTCCATTAGCTCAGGTGTTTAAAGGTCCTCCATCGCTTCTTATTGACCTTGAGCCGCCACAACTCGAGTCATTAGAGGTCAAGGCTCAGTCGCAGCACTGCGATTAGGCACAAGAGCATTATCATGGCTGCCTAATGGAAGCGTCCACCATGCGACCTGCCGCATACTTCGAGATTGGCGTGACAATACAAGCCTCCTGGGGCCTTCGCCACCTGGGGTACCTGGAAGGGGCGTGTTTCGCGTGATCCTCACGCGGTCATACGGTTGCGTGTTTCTGTCACTGGCGAAGTTTTCGTTTACCGAGTTAACGTCAGGGCTCGCTGTTATGTAGTGCTAAGCATCTTTTACACATATATTGTGGCACGTCGGAAGCCATTTACGCGCCCCGTCGCGGTGGTCTAGAGGCTAAGGTACTCGGTTGCTGACCCGCAGGTCGCAGGTTTGAATCCTGGCTGCGGCGGCTGCATTTCCGATGGAGGCGGAAATGTTGTAGGCCCGTGTGCTCAGATTTGGATGCACGTTAAAGAACCCCAGCTGGTCGAAATTTCCGGAGCATTTCACTAGGGCGTCTCTCACAATCATATCGTGGTTTTATGACGTTCAACACCGCATATCATATCATCAAGCCATTTGCGCAAAATAACATCACTAAATGTAAGTGGGTTCAAATTAGAGCCTCAAGATTCATTTTTAGATACCAGTGTAGAACGCAGTCTGTAAGAAGCCTAAGAACAAAGCCTCATATTCTTACATTGCATGAAAAATTCAACATCAACAGCATGAACTTCTTTTTGCAGATATTCTATGGCATTTACAAAGCAGAGATAACAAACGTTCTCACTGTAGATCCGTCCTATTTGCGGACAAAGCACAGTAAACATATTAAACTTTTGAAGCACGACACCTAAAATTCCTTCATCGTATCCGCTGTTGACACATGAAATAAGCTTCGGAAGGACGTTGTACTGGGTATAACGATGTTAAAGGTTTTAAAAGCGCGTCATTGGATTAAGTGTACCGGTGAAAATGTACTCACTTGCTAACCTATGTTGTGCAGAATCGGCTGCAACGTGCGCATTGAATGTTGCAATTCTTTTTGTTTCTCTTTTCTTTTTTTGCGTTTTGTCGAGTTGCGAGGTTTTCTTTCCTTTTTGAAGTGGCTTTTGAAATGGCTGTAGTTGTCCCAGTTGAGAAACTCCTGTTTTGGCATGTATGCTAACAGTATGAATAAATAAAAAAATATGGCGGCATTTGTAGGCGTGCGTTTGTATAGTAGCAAACTCTGATGTCCATAACGGCGAAGCGTCGCGCACGAAACCTACGAGTGACATCTGAATCGCAAATGCACCACATCAGAGGATGTGCGGCTCCAGTAACGTGCCTGCCTTGCATTCACCCTTGATTATCTCTACGGCTACGATGACTGAGTTTTCCGTTGAATCACTGTCAACGTTGTAGACACATTTTATACTTTAAACTTATTTTTGTTTCGTAATACCAATCAACAGTGAGAACGGTTCGATCCGTTTTCTTTATTTTTTCGCTAGATTTTTTTTTCTAACGCAAACGTTCAGAACGCTTTCGAGGGCCAAAGCAGTCGTCGCGGGCGCTGAGATAAAAGGTAAAAACTGGAAGGCAGACACAATAATAGCGCCGTGCATGCTCAATTGAGGCGTAGTTGCGACTTCAGGTATCGCTCGTGGTGATCTGTGCACGACGCTTTGTCGTCGTAGACATGAGAGTTGAGCGCTGTACATGTCAGTGTGGGCGCTTGTTTGCCTGTGTTTACGCACGAGATTTTCGGGGTGCTCAATTGTCAATGTACTTTGTAGTCACCACCTTTGAGGGATATCTTTTTCAGTCAAGGCATATTGCAAGACGGGACTGATACGGTACTTTTTGAATATATTTGAATTAAGTTTGTAGCGCAACAAGGTTGCAGAGAGACCAGGCGAAAAAGCTGCACTGGACAGCTTGAGGAAAACCTGGTCACCTCACACACTGTGTGGTTACAGCAGTTCAAGCCATGACCTATACCTGATGCATGAACAGAACTGCAGAAACAGTAAATATACACGGTAAGAACTAATGAACAAGGGTATTGTGGAAACATAAGAATAACCGAGGTAAAAATACCCGTAGTGTCGCAGAGGCAAAAAAAAAATTAAGAAAACACCAGGTGAACCCACGGTGACACAGTCAATTGTACGAATATGCTACGTAGGCTTTTCAGAGACAGAGTGGATACACCGAGAGCATTTTTTTTCTAAGTGATTTAAAGTTGTTGGTAAACAAAGTGTAGCATTTGGTCACCATATACGGTTCTGTTTTTGTTGGCAATCCAAGGTTTTACGTGACAAAATTTATAAAAGCAATTATGTTGCTGTAAAGGTGCTTGTTGTCATCATTCTTAATTTTACTCAGTTTATACATGCGACAAAGCCTATATCTGCACAAAAATTTCATTTTATGATATTAAGACTTGTGAAAAAGGAGCAGTATGCAAAAGATATCACACTCTACAAACACGGCGTACAGCTCTTTTTTGTAGTACCTTGATTCGCTGAACATTTTTCGGCTGTAGTGGTCCCCCAGACCAGAATTTTGTATTGAACCAAATAAAGAAACATTTATTTGCATAGTTTCGCTAATGCATGTGGGAAGATAACTGCAATGATGACGCATAGTACCTATTGCTCTAGATTTATAATTGACTAAGTAATTCATTTGCCAATCTTATGGCATAGCTTCAGAAAAATAAACGCCAAGTTATCTGAAAGGTGACAGCATTTCTGTTTCATTATTGTTTAATTATTTTGGGCTTAATTAAAATTGCATACAACGCGGCTGAAGCATTACTGCTTTTCTTTTTTCTACAATATTTTAAAACAATTGCTTGTCGCCCACTTGTGTATACTTGCAAGCACCTTATTGGCTCGATTTGACATTTCAGAACCTGAGTTACCTTCAAAACATGCTGTATCGTCTGCACAAATTATGCACTTTGATGATGGGTCAATCATTTGCATCTGTCCATTCTTTGACGTCACGCGGCTATTTTCGATTTTGCAGGTTCATGTTTTCACAGATTAAAACATTAAATTTATTGTTACGTAGAACTTCGTTTTTTTCGATCCATTTGTTTTGCAGTGATAGCTGTAGAAATCGGATGATAAATCGCGGCACTTTGCTTTGACGCGAAGGCAACCTATGTACCGCCATCTATATCAGTAGTCGCCAGCTTGTGACAAGTTCACTAAATTAGCTACTTCAATTACCTTTGTGATGAGATTTTTCGTAGTCGG